>JBCFXI010001557.1:0-48400 GCA_038496175.1 Ampulex compressa | reverse complement strand
CAGAAAGATGGCAAAAGGTGTTGGACCAGAATGGCCAATATATAATTTAATAAAATATTTATTCATTATACGAAAACTGTCTTTCCGAACGAAATGACTTTCCGAACAACCTAATATAATATTCCATGACGGCACAGGGACAAAGGGGATCTATTGCTGGGCACGCCCATCCGTATCTTTGATGCTTCCCCATTTGCCACATTTAAGCTGTTAACGTCATATGTTGCAAAGGAGTAGGATCCCCATGCTTATAGGGAATTTACCAAACTCCACGATTTACTGTTTTCGCGTGGCACGATTCTATACATGTTTCTGTCAATACTTTAAGGCTCGTTGCTTACATCATGTTATTTCACTCTGTCTTGACAGCTTTTGTCCATTGTCCTTTGTCACGATGGAGTTAGTGTGCGTGACCACTCACGAATATTATGTTTGGATCGAAAATACGTGTGAGGAGAAGTGTACGTTTTTCGTCTGACCAAGTAGACCCGCATTCCTCTTACCGGTTTTCTTAGGATGTGCCAACTCTGCCTGTAAAGCGAGCGTGGTTAGTCAAATCTTAATTTGGCACAAAGATTGAATGCGAATTATGCTTGTGGCTTTCATTCATATGGTTAAGGTAAAATAATTGAATATGACAATGTATATGAACTAAGCCAATTTAATTTCATTATTCATATCAAATATGAGACTGACTTATAAATAGAGAAAAAACTTATAGCAGTATTATTTGGATAAATCTATCAAAGCAAAAAAATAGCGTAAAATCTTTATTAACGACCTATCGTAAAAACGTACAATATTCTAATAATAAAATCAGAATATTGTACAGTATTTGTGTTTTAACCATTACTTTCCTATAAACCGGTTCAAGAGATTTCGCTAATAGTCAACACAAAACTTTCATTATTTATCTATGTATTTTTTTTCTAATTTGTGTCGCAGATAAAAGATTTTCATTTTTAACGAATAGAATTTATCTAAAAAATGAATATATTTTCCATAAAATAAATAAAAACAATTAATGTTAAAATAATATACAATGTCGATTTTAATGTTGAATGTATGTTTTATTATAATAATAATGATCTTTTTCAATTTCCACAAACCATTACAAAATTTCATGGTCATTCTATCACGCTAGGTTATGATCAGAAATGGCCAGAGGACCTCCTAACGATTAATCAATATACGAGATGTTTCGAAACATGTCGGAAAAACAATTTGATTGAGTATACTAAGGTAAGGAAAAAAATTCACACAAACATATACCCAATATACACGTGGAATCATTAATTTGTTTCTCCACCGCTGAAGGGTAGCAAAGAGAAATTTGAATACGACTGCAACGGTGTTACACGAGAGGGATTAATCGGTTCAAGTTAGATGATTCTATGTTCATGTTTTATGATCGACCCGCGCGCTAATTACGAATTACGCAGAAATGTATAATTAAGGTTGTTACGCTACACATTGACATATTTCATTGCATTATTCGTATAAACGTGCAAACACAACATTATAGCTCCTATTATAATCTATTGCGAGTTGAAGAAGGTGGGAAAAGAATTAATTATTTTTAAGAATAGAAAAGGTGTCCTTTAAGAAGAAGCTTTTGCATCAGAGTTATTACGTATAACGATTTCGTAACATTTAATTGCTTGACCGTGACATAGCTCTGAAAAAAAACTATTTCACAGCTCCGAAAAAGTGCTTTATAACTCTGAAAAGAAACAATTAATAATCAGTCCTCGCATAACTACTCGATTTAATTCGTTCAATCAATTAATGTTACAGAATCGTTATGTGTAATAATTCTGATGCAAAAACTTCTTCTTAGAGGACGCTTTTTCCAATTTTAAAAGATAATTCGTTCTTTTCCCGTCTTCTTGGTCTAGCAATAAATTATATTAGGTTCTATAATGTTGTATTTGCACGTGTCTGAGAATCATACAATTAAATGTAATAATGTGTATTGTAACAACCATAATTATACATTTCTGTACAGTTTGTAAATAGCGCGCGTATCGATCTGTAAATCTGAATCGATTGTTCTCTTCTGACTGACACCGCTACGGTTGTATTCCAATTTCTCCGTGCTTCCCTTCAGAGATTCCAGAACAAATTAATGATTTCGCATGTACGTCTGTATAGGAACCCAACGCCGAATATTTGGATAGTCGTATGGTGATGATTCATTCTATAATGTAGTGTTTGCACGTTTCTATGAATCATATATATATATATATATATATATATTGTAATAACCATAATTATATTTTTCTACGTACTTTGTGAATAGTGTGCGTATCGAGCATAGAGCCTGTAAATCTAGAGCGATTGCTTGAGTCGTATTCCAACTTCCCCTTACTCGCCTTCAGAGGTCGTGCAACAAATTAATGATTCCGTATGTACCCCTATTCAAGGCTTACAATTCATTTTCTATTGCAGCTATGTCGTATGTTTACAAAAACTTTTTTTCATGTTTCAATGTATTAAACCAGTTACCGCAGTACTTAGTCCATATTTAAAAATATCCTGTATTTAACGGTAAAACTAGCAACAACCAAGTTCGTAATTATCCTCCTTAAGACGGGTAAATATCCGATAACTTACCGACGTGAGTGTACATTCCCGGTGGTCTTACGTCATTACCACGCGGTTGCACCACTGATCTCTGGTCGTGATATTTCTAGATCGCTCATCGATGTGCCGCGCTGCCGCGATTTTCTCAGCTTGCTAGACACGTCCTATGCACCTCGGCGGATTCTTTCCCGTGCTAGGCCGCCGCGTAAAAAGGTGACGAAAATAGGGCACCAGAGCAATGCCAAATGTTCGAGCCGCTCTAGATCATTTGTTTGCTCAAAATACGCCAGAAGGATATAACGCACTTTTATTTCGAGAATCGTCGGAGACGAAAAAGCCATCGCGGTTTTCTCTGACCGATAGGAAATAACGTCCTTCGGAAAATACCTCGAGTGGTTCCTAACGTAGGTTACAAGAGGTTGTTTATCACTTTGTTACAATAGATTCTGACTTCGATAGAACTGCTTGAGTTGAATAAAGTAAGCAATAATTCTTTTTCAAGTTTACAAAACAGTTTATATCAAGATTTTACGATATGTACATCGAAACAAGTAAGAATAGTTGACTATCAGACTTTTCATATTGTGTATATTTACGATGTGTGGGTTATTTATGTGCTATATGTCTTTTAACTTCATAAGGAATTTTAGTTTAATCAGTGAATGGCACTTTGTTGAAACAAAAAAAGACTAAGAAGCAGATTTTTTAATACGCGAATAATCAAAAATGAAAATAGTTGTATGTCGCCTTTTTAACCCATTATCAGTTTATTCCATGACGGTCACGGGTAAAGCGTCAGGTATCAAACAATTTATCCCGTGACAGACACGGGCAGAGCGTCATGACAGTTGAACTTCATCCGAGAATGCAAGACACAACACGTATTTTTTTTTTACATTTTTTATTACAGGCCAAAGTGTTTTCAAACATAATAAAACTAGACATTTTTTGGACCAGAATTCGTAATTTTACCACACTGTGCAAGGGTTACTGTCAAATATTTTTATGTACTTTATGTTGTTTCTTTTCCTGTAGATTTTTTTATAGTTTTGTTATAATGGATTCTATCCTTGTAGATTCTATCATTTTGAAAAAAGAAAAGAGTAATGGCATTTAGTTATGAAGTTCAAAAGACAGTTTAAAAAAAGATGCCACGATGTACGGATCAGAAGAAACGTAAACCGCTGTTTGTTAAACATTTATTATTGACCATTTTAACTATTTTTGTACTGGTTTATCTTTTGTAAATTTCTATTGTTTATATTTCTTTATCGTTTTAATACTACTGTGATCGAATCGTTTGCTTGGAAAGAAGTCAGCATTAATGCTTTTGATACATTTTGGTTTAGGGGAGCTGTGATTGAATTGCTAGCAAAAATCGATGAAAATGATGCAGAGATATTAAAAAATGGCTGTAATCTGGCTTCTTTTTAAATCTTCATATTAATATACATATTAATATAAGTAAAAATAAGACAGGCTTTCATTAATATACGGTATAACAATTAAGATAATATTTTCGAGTATTTAAAATATTCAAGTATTTTAAAATTGTTCAACCTAAATTAATAAGCTATTTAAGAATTAGTTGATGGGTAGACGGGTTTGCGGAGTAAATATAATATAGGAAATTAATTTAAACCTAGGTTGCTACACAATTATAATTGAGGCAGAGATAATGGCGACATATCCCAGCACTTAGAGGATGTTGAAGAAGCATTATCACGGAAAAATGACACTGATCGTGAACAACAGTATAACAACGCTAAAGCTGTGGACGCCTTCAACAATCTAAGATAGCGCTAGCATATGATCAGATTTTTACAACACTACCTGTGAGAAATTTGGTGTAAATTATATAACTGTCTGACCATTACGATATATTGTGCAATAGTAAAGTAAAGAATCAAATTGAGTATCTTTTCCGGTTTGGTCGGCCTGAAATCAGCATGTAGAAAGATGTAGTGTACTAAAGCGTAATGTCAAGATAAATAATACAGTACTGAAAAAAGGCAAGAGTTTGATAGTTTCATGCCGCTCTTTAAACGAGTGGGAGGAACAGGAAGTTGATCTCTCTCAGCACGTGGAAAATCATATGACTGACTGGAATCATTACGAGACATTCTCATCTGAATGAACACATGCTCACTATTGGATGTAAGGAAAAGGACGTATGCAGAATCTGGCATGATATGAAGGACAACCCAATTCATACCATGTGTATTCATTGTTAGATGTATATTACTTAGTGGATCAAAATAATGTGTAGAGAAAAAGTATCACTAGAAGATGTATTCAAGATACCTAATAGAGACTCATAGTCTTCTTCGAAGAGCTACAATTATGTTACGACGCTTGGACAGTAGATGATAATAACTGTTTTAAGCTACAGTGCGGGAGCTCTGACGCTTCAGCAATTTCTCCAACAATGATAACAATTTCAATAATAAACAAATGATAAGAGCAGCAGCCGTAGTAGCGACAGCAATAACAACAAGAACAAATTTACATTTCTTTCTATCAGAACTTGTCTAGTATGGAGACGTGTATGAAAGATTGAATGTTTAAACGGAAAATTCAAATTCTATCTTGAGATTACCTTTGATTGATTAGATATACTAATCTGTTAGATTCTATACATTTTTTTAGAATATGTTCATTACACACCAGATAATTCGAAACCTGTATTAAACAGTAGTGCTTAGCTTATGTATACATAGTGCCTTAGCTTAGATTATATAATATATAGCAGTACATCAGAGTTTTATATTATAAACTATCCTTGTATAATTGTCGCGTCTGCGGAAAAAATGTAGTCAATAGGTTGACCAGAGCAATATTTATAACCGGGACCTTACGCTTGGCGGATGAGTGCCTACTAGTTGAGCTATCCTATACTTTTCGTGGGTACAAGGAAGTTTTGATTCTATACTTGTTCATTCTGCTAATCATTCACGCTCGAATATTTACGTCTTCTACTTCGTGGTGTGAGAATCGCCGAGTGCTTAAACTTTACATCGTTTCTCTGTCGACAATTACGTCGTCTTGTATGTTACTGGACACTCACTGTGTCTACCAATTTCTTCTTTGCCGGAATGTAATTTTGTTACAATGGTATGTGAGAATTAAATACTGCCTGTATTCGAGGTAAACTTCCAAAATTATATCGGATGTAAAAACAAAATCCAACATAATTACAACGAATAACAAATAATTTTCTTTCTACATCGCTTTTAAGAAACGCAATTCTCTTGTTATCTTTCAGGATGAAGTAAACTCACTCCGAAGTTGTTTACCAAAAATACGATTTGCGATATTCAGAAGGCATAAACCACGGTTTTCTAGGCTTGCAGCTTACTATTGTATTTTGCTATTACGAAGGAAACCACGGGCAAAAGAGACAGGTGCAACACGAAATGAGGCAACAACGATATTAAAAAACCAGCAGAAAAGGTGTTGTCATTAACTTTGTTAATTTAATTTTTCATATCTGATATATTTCTTAATATATTGGTGAGATTTTGGCGATAAAAGTGAAACCAAACACGATATAGTTATAACCATATTTACTTATTTAATCCGTGTTGTTTAATACGCAACGCAGTTCATACGGAAATATGAGAATTTTAAATGAGTAGATGTAGTAAAAATTGCATTGTGTTTAGTCTGATTTTGATGGGCATAATTTCACTAATATGTTAAGAAACGTTTCAAATAAAAAGAAATATAATTGCGTTAAGAACGGTCAAGCCACGAATTCTTCTCAAAGCTGGCGCGCCGCGTACCGCATTGTATGCCGTATCACACGCTTGGCTGGGTCCGGGGTAAGTAATATAGGCGTTGGAGCACCGTAGTGACATATAGAAGGATGTTTCAGTACGATAATCATGGAACTTTAACCGTTCTCCAGTTCCTTCGTCACTCCTCCGCAAAGAAATCGCTCCGGTCATGCATGAAGTCCCTTCCTTTACTCACAGACACCTTTGGTGGCGCTTTTTAATGAGTGAGAATCTCACACTACCCTTTCCTTGAGCCCGTCCAGGTTAGGCCCGGATGCACCCTCGCCTAACATCTCAAGGTGGTATACCACAATTCAGAGGAGGACACATTTTGAACGTTTTATCCACTATAAAAGAAAGTCTTTTTGTTGTTCTCCTAGCAGGGCTGTCGACCAACTCACAACTTCGAGTTTCTTTTCCAAAGGATGCCTTAAAAATTAAAGTTCCCTTCTTTTCTATCTAACGCCATGTGGGGGCAAAGACATCGGTCATTCCTGCCGCCAAACGCTTTACGCGTAACATGCGCTGTATAAGAAAGATTACATTTTCTTTTCGCACCTAAGCTACAAAGGGGCGTACTGTGTTAGATATCGCACGTTTGCATAATGAATGCGGACTCTCATTATTGATAGTTGCATCAGTTTATTGAGTATTATGTACATTGCAAAATTGACAGCTAAAAACAAAGATATAACCATAAACCCAAAACTGATTCAATTTTAAACTATGCACATCAGTTTAGTAACCTGGGTCATATTTGAATTATTGACATATCGACGTAAATAATTAATATTTCTTTAATCTAGATTGTAAGAACATATATAATTATGTAAACTGTTAATAAGAGCAGATAAAAGACAAGATTAAACAAATATTTGCCTTGTACTTTGTATCTCTTCTTGCTTATAAATTGCTCCTAAGTGGGATATCTGTTTCTTTATGTTAGAATGTAACTTACCTTACTGATAGCTATGTGTTACGCTAAACACGCGTGAATAACTCTGTTTTGCTTGGTTTAAATTCCGCTTACAATATTTGGTTAAAAATGTGTATTAAGCAATAGGTCTAATGCTGTGTATAATGCGTTAGCTGAGATTACAATTGAAAGGATCTTAGTACATAAGTCTTATCATTCCAAGTATGCCTGCCGGATGTTGTGGGTACCCAGCGTTTTGGAATTACTGATAACTCGATTTTGTCTTAAGTTTCGAGTACAGTGCAATTCCTTCTTGTAACGCGTAATTCTAAATTACGTACAATAGGTACATATCCTTGTGTTTCATGTATGAATGCATTATTGATGAATTATGGAATATATTATACTACTCAGCGTAGAAATCATTATAGCCAGCGTGAACCGTGTTATATGAGACCCAGAACCAGTACAAAAAGGGGGGTTACATTCTGAAAGCTAATTAAAAACAGATATTTTTTTAAATTCTATATAAGCAACTTCATTTTTATTAAAAATATAAATGGATGTGTAACACACACACACACACACACAAAACAAAACAAACAATATTATTTTAATTTAATGCAACCTTAACTGAATAAATTTCTTCCTTATCACTGCTCAGTATATAACCAACCGAGAACGTTTTTTCAGTGGAATAATATCGTAATTTTCATAATTTTTTTCTTCATTTAAAGTTCTTGCATTTTCTATCGTTGTTAAAAAATTTGTAATCTTGCTATGCTTGCTGCTTTTTATACTACATCCTTGAAACGACAAGCCTCGGTGTGGGTGGCGTGTAAACTGTGCATGATGCCTTCCACTATGACATCGAAATACAGTTATAAATAAATAAATTGTAATTTGTTGCTACATTTTCATGTAAAGCTACTATAGTTCATTGTTCCTTTGCGCCATTATTTTAAGGTAATTTAGTTTTCATATATGTTAATAAAAAAATATGTTATCCAATGCTGTAGAAATACGGTGTTGTTCAAAGGTTTTCACAATTTTCTTGTAATGTTAAAGGATGTCATGTTATAGAAAAACTACCTGTATTTTAAATACATTGCCAGTATATATATTAATATATCAATACGTAAAGCAAATATAACACATAGTATTGAAAAAGTAAGATCTGATACTTAAAGAGTTTCTTTGTGATTTAAAATAAGTCATGGTAACTCCTGCCTGGCTTCTTGCTCAATATGTTGTAACTGATAAAATATGTTCGTGGTCTTAGCTTTTCCGTGGAAAAGCTGCCCGCTAAGACCATGAACATATTTTATCTGATTTAATTTCTGATTTGCATTTCTTATCATAAATAAATATGAAACAGTTTTGAATTCGGTAATAGTATGGGCATTTATACGATAGTTATCGTATTTATGAGCATATTAGTTTAAAGCACATGTGCAATAAACTTGTGTAAAATCCGTTTATTCAATACAATTCAAGCACAGCGAGATTTCTTCGCTCTATACTTTTCATCGCAGTTACAATACTACGTGTACATCATTTATAATTTTCTCCTTTTTTAACTACGCCATACAGTATTTCAACATGCTCTTTCCAGTAGATGCATTTTTGGGAAATAAAACAATCGTAATAACCAGCAAACAAACCAGCCCGTAAATGTAAATATGTATATATGCTTAATTATTTCCCCGTATCGTTAATAGCGTAGGTTTGAAATCAAAAATACAATATGTTTCAAACCACAACTTTCCTTTTGCTTCTGCATTATGTGTGTATGAAAATTCGTGTGGCATATCTTCCCAGGTATTCTTACCTTTGAACTTAGAGAGAATCAATAATATATATTGATTATTTTTATAGTTCACGATTAGATAAATTTATTCCTTTTCAGAGATGGTTATATATAATATTTATAAATATTTGTTTAACATTGTAAAAGTCTCAACATTAGGGATGAAATATCTGCACAAGTGAATAAACTGATCTTACACAAGATTACTATTCAATAAAAGATCATTAAACCTTCAACGATTATGAATCTATTTGAGCAAAAAAAGGATTACATTAGTTTAACACATTGACTGCCACAGTACTTTTCAGGATTTTAGTGTAGAAAGCACATTTAATTTAATCATATTGTATTATTAAAAACTCAGATATAGAGTTATATCAAGTATCAGATATACAGTCGAGCACGTGATATACTGTGAATTTTTATTGTAGGTGAAGAAATATGGCAAGTAAACAAACTACGAATTATTTCATAATTAGCAGTCAAGGTGTTAGCGTTGTAACCACAATATTATTGCTAATATTAGAAAAGGTTGCTTTTTAAACGTAAACGTAATGTAGAAAGGTTTAGTATACATTCAGTAGAGTCAATCTTATTTTCCTGCTGTTAGGAATGTCCGTTTGTCATTTTAATGTTAAAATTTCAAATTTGAATTTCGTATATGACGTCCGCAATAGGAACAGGTATATAGTCCGTCCTTTACATAAAATATATTATTTCAATACTTATACTTTGTTTTTTAAACTGTTTAAAAACTTATTTTATTATAAGTATCGTATAAATGTTGATGCCACTTGATGTGTTGATCTCAGGTTTATCTTAGATCTGTTTACGATTTCGAACGCTCATAAATAATTCAAGTTAGTTTTACATCGAAAAGATTGGCTTAAAATCTGTGTCGATTGGATATCCTTCACTTGTCTTGGCGGGTATCAAAAGTCCTTTAACCTGTTAGCTACAGCTCGATATTCACACCGCTGTCTCCCTTTATGGCAGTATTTGATGCAGACTGTTCGTAAACAGTGGAACATTGCGATCTATGTCTGGTGTCTGCTTCTTATATAATATGCATTTCCATTAATCCAAAGGAATAACATCTATTAATGTCTAAAAAAATTGTTTATCTTTCATTGCTTATAACAAAAGTATATAACATCGCCCCTTCAGATTATTATGGTAGCACTTATTAAAGTTCCAAATTGTGTTTCCACGTTTCCGTGATCGATATGACAACACGAACTTTATAGCAGTCATAGAGCTGATAAACCAGTGATATAACATAGTGTTACTACGACGTGACGGTTGCCTCATAGCACGTTAACAATGAAAAGAGTAAACACGGGATATTGGTTTGTTTATATCTTATTCGGCACACTGACAAATATTCGTGCTTTGAGTTTCTTATAAAGCTTTTAAGGCAAAAAATGTAAGCTCCCAGCACGTAAATGTATTCTGTGTAAAAGTTCATTTTATCGTCATTGTTGTTTCTAGTATTCGAAATTATAAAGAAGCAATAACAACCAAATGCTGTTCCCGCATAGGAAGCAACAACAGATATTCATCAATATGTGATTATTGTAGAAGATACGTATGTAACATACATTCCATGCAACAATACAATTAGATGTTACTTAGTAATATGAATAATTACAAGAAATATTATGATTATAATTTTTATATATCTTATAGGTTACGTATTTTTTCTAAATAATATCCCAGATATGAGTAATATGATATACAACTGTCACTGTGTGATATAATATCAGTAAGAGCTCAAAACTCGAGCAAATTTAAATAAATCTTCTAAGTGTGGATTTATTAGGTGCACAATTTCGCTTCCGCCTTTTCCGTTTTTTTTTCCGAAATTAGGGCTTTACCGTAAAAAACTGGTTATAAATTCATGATTTAAAGTATTGCCTATCGTTGGCCAGGGCGAAAACAAAGTTCTACACCTAATAAACCCTCTACCGTAGTGAGCTATGGTAGTGTAATGGATAGACTTCCACACGACGGACTTGAGTTCGAATCCAGGTCATCATCTCTGGTTTTTCCATCTGACATGTATACTGTAGCTCTGGTGATCCTTGGCCAAATACCCTTAGGCCCTACTACCCTAGGCCAAATACCCGGTGTCGAATACTAATAAAAAAAAATCATCTCTATTGTAATGAGAGTTGAGCCGAATTTAAACAACAACATTTAAACTCTATGCACACAGTCTAATAACATTAATTTTTTTTTGGAAGCAGTCATCAAACAAGGCATGAGAGGAAAGAAAATTTTCCAATCTCAATAACTTTACGGAGGCCTTAAGGCATAGTACATCTTTCGGAGGAGTACATGCAGCAATGACTATAATCATCTCATGTATTTCAGCAATTCGTATTAATACAATATTGGTGTGAATAACCTCGGTATAGTACTCCTTACGCAATAGGGCGGTGGTAAGTACGTTTACATACCTCGTGCACCGATGATAGGGTTATGCATTATGGGTTTTAATGAAAATTACACATATAAACATTCCCCAAATAAAATTATGGAGCATATAATGATGGTCCACCAAAACCACAAAAGTGTAAAGGATAAATTTACGCTTCATCATTCATTTCTTTGATGATCTTCTTGAAGGTAGGACGTTATTTCATCTTTCGTAAAGAATGTTACTTGGAAAAACATGATGAGAAATGTTAGTATATCCTACCGGTATATAGACGATCCCTCGGCGGCAGTTCCCTTAATAGCTGGTTTGTTGCCATTGGCACATTTACAGCAGTCGCTCCCCATGAGGGCTTCTTAATCCAGGATCAGGAACTAATTCGATCCGTCCCACGTATTAAGATGCACCGTTATTAATCAGCACGTTCGCCACGTAAAACATTTTGCAAAATTCAAAATTCCTACGCGAACATTCCTAAGGAACGGGATTGCTCATTCTGGTGCCATTCAAACAGTTCGATTGAAAGGTCATGGAATGAACCATATTTTCTTCGTGATCTCCCATAACGAGGAATTAGACTCAAGTTTCATCTGCATAGAATTGTAATCAACATGCCAATGCGAATTACGTTGAAGCTCTGCGTAAATCCCATTTGAGCTTCTCATTGATAAAAATAATTAACTTCACAAAACAACAACAACAAGGTATCATATAGTCCAAATTAATAAAGTCTACTGTCTAATATATAACGTTGCATGAAAAAATTAATTACTCAAATTCTTATAAACGTCTGCATTGCATTACTGCAGCGATATGTTATTATTGAACAATCGTGTAAATTTTTACCATACCGTGTTGTTAAGCTTAAGCATTAAGAAAATATATATCAAATATAATAATTTAAGCATTGATATACTATGATACTAGACTTTAATGAAATTTAAAAAGTGAAATTATTTGTCCTGGGCGTTGGACCCATTAGAGATTTACCCCATATAGCTATGGTTTGAATGGCTCATTTCTATCATATCGTGGTTACGTTCGAGCTAGGAAAATCGATGACAGAAGATCAAAAATAAACTACAGGAGCGTCTTTTCGAGACATTCGACCCTGGCACGTTAGAGAACTTGTCTCGAGCGCCGAAGACACACGGGCTTCACAATTTGGCCGTGACACGTTCCTTAGACGTTTCATCTAACACTGACACCTATTTCGATCTATGAGGCTAGCTTAGACGTATTTCTTTGAAGCTTAAACCTTGTACGAACAATTTAAATAATATTGGGTGTGTCAATTAATACTGGACCCTTATTTTGAATTAGTGATAGCTTTGCCGTAAATATAAATATCTTCCCAACGTTTCCGGTAATGCGAAACATTACATAAGGTTGACATCAATAATTGAAGATTGTAATAAATGTGTATGATGTTCCAAGCTTGAAAATGTTACATCATGTGTAAAAAAAACTTGAGTTTCTTTCAAAGCTCATCGATTCGATGTTGATATATAATACTTAAATACTGATCAAGATAGTCGTGTATCTGAAGAACATTGTCTTATACGACACAACCAATATGTCAAAAAAAAACTAATTAATAAAGTTATTTAATAGAAAGAAATAATTTGCGAACATCATTACCACACAAAGATCAGGTGGAAAAAGTAGAAAGACTATAATAACTTTCAGTTTTACTGTAATTTTTTCTTCTATGTTGTATTCATACCGTGCAATATATATTGAAGCAGTTTATAAGTTTCGTTCAATTTCAGTAAGTGACATTGCTGACGCTTTTTTGTGACTGTACTAATACCAACATTTATATACCGTTTATACCGTATATATCGTGATGAAGCTAATAGTATTAGGTAAGATTTTACAGCTGAACATATTTATTTCGCTAGTAATTTTGCTGTTTAAAAAAATAGTTGACGTAAATACCGAAAATTGTAGTGTTGATATGTCAGGCGACAAAAGGATATGCAACGCGTAATGATTTATATGGCTGCAAGAAACATACGGATAATTTATCAAGATTGTGCATCAGCACGTAGAACCTTGAAGAAATGGTTTACAAGACACCACTGTGGTAATATCGCTTTATCCCATAATCGGTTCTAGCCGATCAATTGAGACGAATGAGAACCTGATCCGCAATTTCACAATCGCAAATACAAAATCACAGATTTGAACACAAACCATTGCAAAAACCTTACATATTGGCTACAGGATTGTTGGCAACTACAGAAATAAGATATTTTCTGTATTGATAAACTAGTCCATTTTTGTTCGGAAATCGAGTTTCAACATTTTTTGTTGAGCTTTTTTTGACATTTACGAAGTAAAATAGTTCAAGAGGCTCTTCCAAAAATCATCTTTTTTATTCAATTGTAATATATTATTAATATTTGATCAAATGACAAAAGAAATTGTTAAAAGTAGATGGATATAAATAACGATTACGTACCTAAAAAAGATAAAAACTTTATAAGACAAAACTTTTTTATGACGATATAAAAATGATAATGGCGTTTTCATGAATTTAACTACGCGCCAGCTAGTAACGATCGACAAATGTATACTATAAATGTACACTGAACAAACGGCAGGGTTTATAGATTACCGATGCGTTGTGGCACACTTTTTTTTAATACACGTCGATATTTCTTTTCATTGAGTAGGGGAAACAAAGAAATCCTATCAAATAATAGCATACGCAATATTTTTATAACAATCGTTTTGGTTTAAATATAATCCATTCTTTCAATACTTATGCTATAGGAATGTAATAACTTTTAACTATTTAAAAATATTGTCAAAAATTAGCTGTTAATTGAGACTTAATATATTTTGCACCATGAATGTAATAGTTATGAAGATAATGTACATCAATATCATAAAAAACTTTTTAAAGAACCCTATACAACATAATGTCTAATCGCTGCCTCACGTATTTATTGTGAAATATTTTTTCAAAGTCGATAATTTTTATTGGTGCGCAACGACTTTCACTATTCAAATAATCATTGAAAAAAAGTGCATACAACCCAATAGTAGGTGAGGCCCACATTAATATAAAAAATAACATTTAATTATCTTAATAAAGCAATATATCTTTGACAATTAACGTTCTTTTTCACCCGCGCGTTATGTAAAGATGTTTCTGCCATATATCTGTTTACTACTCATATATTGCACATATTTAACACTTTGGAAAAGAAAAGGAAAGAAAACAGGAATCGTGTACATAGAACGTATGTCTGAATAAAGAACGGTAAAGATGTAGAAATAGACGTCCTCATGAGATATTTTCACTATTTTCTGTATGATAAAGAGTTGTATGCTCCCTTGTGATACTAGCCTTTTAAAAATTACGCACGGATTCCGCAAACCGACATAAAATCTGCTTGTACATGTGCCTACACCATACTAAAAAGATCTATTTTTTTTGTTCCTTTTCTTTGTCAAACGTTTCTCCAAACGATGTTGATCATTTTCATGAGATGACTCTTTCCAGATCGTTTCGTTTTATTAAATTGGAGTACACGCTCAAGTCTTTGTCAAGGAAAGAAACTTTACCTCCTAGCATTCTGAACAAAGTCTATGTCAATAAAGAAATTGATCGCCTTATCCTTAATCCTGCTTTTTGTCTTTTTCCAATCTTTATGAATATACAATACATTCAGAATTAATTCCATTATATTTTAGTACATTTTGAAGACGGTGAGCAACGTCAGAAAACATTTGTGGAAGCATAATCTGGACAACACCAGTTTCAATGACAAAGCTGACATCTAAAGACAAACAAGATTACTACCACTTACGAGTTTAGAACATCATTTTATGATAAGAACTTAGAACTCTCCTTCGACATCTGTCAAAATTCCCTTTTATAATTTTTGTAAGAATAATTACGGAAATCGCATATAATCGCTCAGCATGGATAACACTGAATTCGATGAAGAAACAGACACTACCATACTCCTCATCTTTCACCAGTTGGAAATATCAATTTGAAATAACTGGATATAAACCTATTTTAGGATACCAATATAGAATACTAGTTTGAAATACTTGCTTTGAACACCGGTTTGGAATATCCTTTTTCTTTAAAGCATACTTTCAACGCTTTCTGTGGAAACACATTTTTGGAATATCCAAGAATGACAGGTCAACCTGTTCACAGAAGTCCAATCAAACATCAATTTGAAGGATTAGTTTCGAATACCACTTCGGAATATAACTTAGAAACACTGAGTTAAAGCATTATTATATTATATCAATTAAAAAACCAGTCCGAAAAATAAAAATCAATTAATTTGGAACAATGATACCAAACATCGATTTTGAACACTAGTTAAATTACTGCTTTAGAACTTCAACATTGAACAGCCGTTTGCAACACCAATTTAAAACACCAGTTTGGAACACACCTTTGACACCGCATCGATCGTACGAGGAGGATCGCTCGGAAGGTAAGGATACTTTATTCAGAGGTAGCGATGCTTGGGCGGGTAGAAAGGAGGGTGTTCACTGGGATCAAGGGGAGGAACGGATGACTTTTCGGCCGTTGATCGGTCGTCGCGACGCTCCCTCGGAGGACTGATAGCGTGTCTCGAGCGCCAGATCGCCCGCACCAGATTTTCCACCTCCACCGTCTCTTGCTTCCTCTAAGCTCGCGGTTCCACGTAACTCATGAGCAACTCTCTTGGCCTCTAGTGCCGCGAGGGCGCCTCTTTCGTCTTTTCGTGAAATTCTCAGGAGAGCTCGGATTTAGCTTCTTTGGAAGAGAAATAGAGCTACATAGCGAACCGGAACAATATGAGAGGCATCATAAAATTTCCAGTAGGAGACATGACATCTCCGCCGTACGTAGTTCGGGAAAATTAGGAATTGTTTTTCGAATTGGGATATAATTTCACTCATCCTTCGTTTGGCTCACAAACGAGCTCAGTTCTTATTTAGAATCGCGTTTGTGTGCGCAATTGCAAGCGTGTGAAATCTTAAATTATGTAAAGAAAGAATAGAGAAATCCCGCAAACTGAGTGAATATCGGTGATATTGTACAACTTTTGGTACAACACACGATTTCGCTGTCATATGTACTTCGTTTCTCTGACTTCTATTTTAACTTGGAAAACAGCTTACTCTATATTTAGATGCGTGTTCGTGTGCATAATTATCAATGGTAAGGTGGATGTAAACCTAATTCGTGTAAAACAGGAACTTGAAAGAAGAGTCTCAAAGTTATTAGTACTAAATACGGCAACGACATCTTAGTTGGAGCAAATTTTAATTCTCTTTTAGAATCAAGTAATAGTTTCACTGGCTTTTTATTGTATAATATACATTCAGGAAAGAGTTTATTATTTTTTTAACTTTCGTGTAAATTATGGATTTTTAATACTATATATTCTTATAGTATTCCACAAAGGCATATCTACACTAGGCATATGATACATGATCTTAAAACAAAATACCGAGTCCCTGGATACATTAGTTGACTATTTTTTTTCGTAAGAGACAAGAGACAACAGAATTTGAGACATATGTAGGAAGAATTTCAATTTAGTTTAATTTAGCTGATATTTGAGCTGATAATTTAATTTAATTTAGTTTAATTTAGCTGATATTTGAGCTAAAAACCCTATTACAACACGCTCTGATCTTAGCAATTAAATCACAAAATAAAGTT
This sequence comes from Ampulex compressa, assembly GCA_038496175.1. NCBI lineage: Eukaryota > Metazoa > Arthropoda > Insecta > Hymenoptera > Ampulicidae > Ampulex > Ampulex compressa. The sequence goes on along the minus strand of JBCFXI010001557.1, from coordinate 31,174 downwards.
TACGCTGTAAGTTCAAAACTATTCTTAACGCCTTTTAGATTATTCGAAAAGGTTATGAAAAAAATCTGTGATATGGCTCTTTTAAACACATTTCACAACACGTTTTGATATTTCATTAATATAGCCATAGCACGACGTAAGATGAATTGCAGCTATATGTCAACGTTGGTATGATCAAGAGATCTAGAAATATCCCTGTCCGTGTAATTTGATATAGTATATCACAAAGATAAAGTGCAACAGCTTAGTTTTAACGTAGACATCTGATAAAAAATTAAGCAACTTGGAGGAGATACATACTGACTGGAACACAAAGCATATTTCCACATTAATCAGGGTTTGTCATTGGCTCATTCGCCAAACGTCAATAATCTATGAAATCCAATTAAGAAGACATGATTCCTACGGGCTCTGAACAGCTATGATTCCATAAACAGAACTCTCAGCCCTCGATAAGCATTATTTAGGCATCAATGCGGTAACATCTGGGTAAACGGCAGTGCACTTTGCGCTTTGCTTTCAGAAGACGCAATCCAAAGGAAGATCCTTGGGTTATTAAACTGAAGACACTCCGATAAGAGCACTCGATTTTTCAACCTTGAGATGCGATTACTTTGTCACTCAATCCTTCGATTCCCGTCCTCTCGCAATTATTAGTAAATAAATTTAGTTACGCGAGTCTTTTTTTCATATAGAGATTTTTTTCTAAACTGCGTATTGGAGAAGTGCTAATATCCGGAATTATTTAACATATCTTTTGTCATTTCGAAGGATGCGAAACGTACTCGACTGCATATCTAAGAAACCAATAAGATTGGTTAATTTGATAAGTGGTAAATCACTACTTAAAATTTAATGTGGCAGGAAACGCTAATTAAGAACATTCATATATAAAGTGATGTTTAAATAAATGTCTTTTGCTGTAAAAGAGCTTTTTTTTTATATAAACACAAAGACTCTCACGCGCATTTTTCGTGGTTTGCGAATAACGCCAACATGAATTTCTTTTTATGCAATGCATATTATGTTGGAATGTTATTTGCAGCAGATAAATTGAGTTGTCTACTCATGTTTAATGCACTTTTCGTGGTGGAGATCAGCAGCGACCCCCAAGGCGCTGTAGACCATTTTTGCGATTATCACTTGTTTCAAATCCTTGTGTTCGAATTATAATATTATACATTTTAAATATTCTGATGCTGATGTTTGTTTTTTTTCATCAGCTATTTTATCATATCAGGATTTATTTTCATCAGCTATTTGTTTAATATCATTTAATATGTTACGTGCACTGTCCCTACGTCTATCAAAGGGGAGATAGAGAGACCAAACAATATAAATTATCGGCTCTGGGCGGCTGAGAATCAAAGCCGCGAAACAGTACCCCAATCATAACAGGGCACGGGGAGGAGATTCGCGAAAACATTAACTCCTTGACAACATCAAAAATTCTGAGAACCCCCAAAACAAAAAGAAATCTACGGGGCATGAGATAGATACGCGTACAGGATCAGAGCATGCCGTCGTCATTTTTCCATTAGGAAGGGGTAGAACTCTATCCTTATATAACAGGGTACTTTTGGTCACGGCGCACAGTCAGATTATCAATATACGAGTTTGCACCACGGTTCGCGATGGTCTCTATCTCCCTGCGTTTAAGTTTTAACGAATAAGATTCAATCATATTGTGTAAGTATCCTTAATCGAGTTTTTCTCCATCCAGTAGTGGACATTACGATATTTGTAGATTGCCCGAGGCGCACTCGACTGCGTATCGGAGAAAATGCAAATATCTGGAATCAACCAACATTTAATTTCTTTTCTAATCCGGAGGTTCCGATTTGTTTCGATCCAAAATCGTTTTTGGAAAGCTTGAGGCGCACTCGCTTGCGTATCGGCCGACTCCAAACGATAGGATCAGTTTGACGAGAAGTAAATTCAAACATAAACTTCGCAGTGGACAGGAACTCGAATTTAAGTCCTTCACCTTGAGTTGGAAAAATTAATAAAAGTCTTTATCCCGAAAGAAGGTTTTGTTGACATCCTTCCTCAACCTCCAAAATTCGCCCAATATTGTTAGTATATTTGCCTTATTCCAGGGGAGTGTCGCGTAGATACGCTTGACCCAAAACTATACATTTCTTGATTTTAAAATTATAACTAAAAATCGGAAAATACAAGACCATTCGTGACATAAATTCGACAGTCGCGGATAGTCCGTGACAAATGACACTACAGTTCTTTTAATATTCTCCTTACCACTGAGTTCTTTTCTATTAATGCACAACTATCTTTGTTGTACTGATTTATGATGGACTTTGCGGTGTTTACATTAATGTCAATTGAGTCTGCTGATTCACTGATTGTTTTAGCAATTTCTTTAGAATTAATACTGTTGTACGTGGCTTGGCGATAACTTAAAACGACAGGATTGCATGAGCTTGATCTCAATCATTTTGATGACGTGTGAATCAGCGTCATCTATATTCGCTAGCATGAATGTGTTGAAAACGGATTTACAAATTTGAACGTAAAATGCGATGTATTTATTATTGCAATTTTTAGATCGATTAATTAAGAATATTCTTAATTTAATACAAATACGTTTTGATTGAGTAAAAATAAATCACCAACTGCAACGAAGAAAAAGAAAATCATGTACCGTTCGTTATTAATTATTATGACAATTGTTTGATATTTTTGTTTTCCAGAACAATTGAGAATTATAACACTTTTAAGTAACATGAAGAGTCACCATTTACACGAGTATATTTAATAATCATATTCGAAAAAGTGCTGAAAGATAATTGGTTATTTCAAGTATATATTTTTCTAAAGAATCAGACGTGTAGTCATGTTTGTGTATGTTGGCGATCAGAGAAATATAAGCGTGTGTATTTTCCTCTTTTGTATCTACGATCAACCAACCCTTAACCTGGCGAAGGCTGTGGTGCATCGTTGGTTGCGTGAATGTCGTTGGATAGCAATGTTGGGTGATCTGTCTCGTGAGCAACTGTTGCTCTCAGATATAGTGGCGTTCCCAAAGGCAGGTCACCTCGCCATACGAGATTTTCAGAGGCCGACTAGTGGAGTGATATTACAAGATCCGGAGTTAAAGATCGAAAACTGAACACTCGTGATATAACAAACAACGTGTATAAATAATTTATGCAGTATACGGTATTCTGATTTAGAATACTGTATAAGAATCTAATGTTAAACATCACAAAATTAATCATTTTAATTCCTAGATCTACGCTACAATTGCTTTAGTTATTGATTTTATAAATATTCGCAACTTTGCTTCCTCCGAGGCTAACGATGGACAATACTTTGAATCGTAAGTGAATAACCGGGTTTTTTTTTACAATGAGGCTTTAATTTTCGGGAAAAAATCCGGCGAGAGCAAAGTTGTACACCTAATGATATACAAATCTCATATCAGGTGCCATTTATATGCCATCTATTATCCTTAGTAACGTAGTTTAATAGAAAAATCTATATGTTATTACAGTGTTATTGTATTACTGTTATTATTATGTTACTATCCTTCTGCCAAAAATGCCGAAAGAATGTTCAATATTATAATGGTCACGTAAATTTACCACTGTTTAAATATGTGACATGTTTTACTTATAATAATCTCTCATACAGAAAGTGTAAGCAGAATTGGTTATAATATAATATTTCAAATTGGATGTTTAAACTTAAAAGTGCTACGCGTATCTCTTATTAACTGCTTGAATGATTTTTTTGCCGACATTTGCTGACGGACATTTATATAACAATAACTAACACAAATTTATCATTATATGTTTATTTGCAGTGTTTGTTTTTGAATACAATTTTTCAGGACGTGCATATTATTATATAAATTTTCCTAAAACAAAATAGAGGTATCTGCTATTCTTCTAGAAATTATTATAGATGTTGAACGATGACTTTGAACAGAGAACATTGTATTATAATGTTCATATTTTTAAATGGACTTGTATTTATTTTACCACAAATAACATTTCCGCAATTAAAGATTTTGATTTTTTTTTATACGACCAGCATTATTATAAAAGTGTGGCTATGATGGTCAATTAGCCATTGGTCAATTACTTACAGCTATTACTCCTAATATTATTTTCTTACGTGTATTATGTTAAATTCTGTTCGAACAAATATTACGTAATTCTGGACAAGCTTAGTGCGTAAGAAAAAAGTTACTAAGTATATCATTCTTGCAAAGTGCGAGAAAAAGACAATTACGACCCTCGTTCCGGCACCCTTCTTGCTTTATTTAAGCTACGAGCTAGATGAGGTCATGTCTTGAGTTCCTAAAATAGATATTCCAATGGCTATGCACTGAAACTTTCACCTTCTTAGATTAACCGTGAGGGCGACTATGCGGAAGCGTAGCATCTCTACTCGATGTTAAGTTGTTAGTAATGGAAAGGAAGAACGTGAAGTTGTGCAGAAATATTTTATATAATTGTTGAATTATGTAAAATTCCGCTCCGAATATTTCAACATAAATCTCAACTTGTGCACCATTATGCATTGTGGCAAGACATTACAAATATTCTACTGAATATCATACTTGAACTTACCAAATAATCTTAATTTATTATCAAACAAAATACGACAGAAGTTATCATCGCGATAATCATTCATATTGTAACGATAAACTCAGTCTTAAATGAAATTCCAATATTAATAGTAAAAGCATTATAAATATTTTTGCATAAGTTTGTTGAGTTACGATGTACAACGCTTTCGCGTTTGAAATTAAAAAAGAAATCTGTAATAAATAAGCACGTCTATGTGGAATTGGAAACTATGCTCCATCATTGAACTTCCGATGATCATTGATACAATTTGGAGGCGACGCCGACGTTTATCTTGAATGTCCCTGGCATTGGAATATTATACGCGCAGTATATGTAAAAATACTCTGCGAGAGATTACTCGAGACGAATATAATTTGGTCCTCCGCGAAAATTAAGTGCGCGACAGCTCGAAATAAACTGCGTTTGATCATTGGGACGTTCCAAGGTTTCCCGCGAAATTAGGGCCAATATTTTAGAATGAAGGATAAAGCATGTTATGAGAATCGCAAATTGATCAAGTACAACAATGAGGCGGCCGAGTATCATGAACTTTGCAAACGCTGTCAATAAACTTAGCCTTGCTGTTGAATTTCGCCTCGATGTACTTGCTCCGATTATATAATCTGTGATTCGTTTATACAGAAGCGGTAGGATAGAATTTTACTTAACTTTGCACGGTTTGTTGCATTTACAATGACTAGTTCTTACTTTTCTTTTTTTAATTAAACGTATACTTTCATACTCCTTGCTTTACAAACAAGAAATCCAGTATGTCTACGAACGAATAGAATAAGCACGCATCCTATCCACATGGCGATAGATGTATAACTAGTACCTTTATAATAAAGAAATATGATCGCATCGCGAATAGAGAATTGCGAGAAAACGATGCGGTATTGTTCAGTACGGCATCCAAACAGCATGATTGTACTGTGAGGCGTAAAACGGTTAAGAGCGAAATCACAGGAGTAACTGAATATGAAGGCTATATTCCGGAATTTATTTTTGATATGCTAATAATTTTAACTAATTTTTAATACATAAATATATAGAACATAAGTATAGTTAAAATTGATGGAAAACGGTTCAATGTATGATTAATCATCGTCATTTCTCAAAGAAAGAATGATACTATTATTCTGAACTATAAGGCAATATTTTCAGTTGCATGTATAAACTGAAAAAAAAAATAATTTGTTACCACACAATATTTGAAGAAAAAACGACAAAGTAGTTTTTGGAACAATTAGTGATTCTTTGCTGGATGGCAATTGATTTAAAATGATAATAAAATTATGGTCCTTCCAAGGCAATAGATGATATACAATATTAATTACTAATACGTTTCGACGCTGGCTTCGCACCCTCTTCACACAATCGCCGATAAATTTCGGATACAATAAAAAACAAGAGCATTGCTTATGACGGCTCTTGGATATTTGTGACGCAAGTTGGTGCCATGGAATAGAGAATTTTCTATAAATACATTGAGTTTTAATATTCCTTTCTGTAATGAAAAAAGGTCGTAAAAATAAAAATATTAAATAATGCCAAGGATTCAAAATAAAACGGTTTTTTGTGTCAATTTATAGATAAAACCAAAATAAAGGTTATAAAAATATCGTCAAATTACTTGAGTAAAGTCATGGTTAAAATATGCAAGAAAATATGAAAACAAAACGACAAAAATCAGTTTAAAAAATGCAATTTTTTTAACAGTATAATAAAAGTAATTATCTAATCGAAAAATCCGTAGGTAGAATATTCACGAATGCTGTAAAAGACTATTATCTAATACTTGAAACATATCTGATAAAGATTCGCGAAGGTACCGATTCGGGTAGTCCAAAAATTGTAGAGTCGAGAAAAACACGTTTAAAGATTTATAACAAGTTATTTATGAAATAACGGTGAATTATTTTAAAGGACATCTGTTCCCAGACAATCAGACATATTGTTTATAACATGTTACTTGTTACCTTCTTTACTCCTTTGTTTTTTTTTTTTTGTTTAAGCAAACGTCATACGTCACTGCTATGACTTTTGGCTTAGTGGCAAATGCGCGAAAAATATCCAGAGCATTTCGATATATGGCAGTGTGGGCTATTGTAATCGTACAACTTTAAAACCAAGGAATTCCATTATTTACAACAATCTTTAATAACTCCCATTAACCTATAAGATAACGTCTAAATAATACTAGTGAATCATTAATCGAGTTTCACTCTCGCTATTATTTAACAAAAACACACCTTAATACGTTTTCACTCATTGTTTCATGCAGAAATTTTCATAAATCGATATGATGTTAGTAATTGCATTTTTGGTAGTACATTTCTATGAACATAATTATTGAAACCGTTTATGTTTTATTTCTACCAAGAGCGCCAAGCACAATGCTTTAAACAGTAACTCACTTATTAAACTTTTGTGGTACAGAGTTGCCTATATTATTTGATACGGACATGTTTTGTATGGAATTCACATTTCTATGAATTACAAGTTCATAGCATATATTTAAATAATTTATCAACTACCTAGTAAATAAATATTTTTGGAATATTTACAACTAATATCTATACTGTTTGCGAAACTCGCTCTCTGTACAGTGCAATGTGTTTTTGGACAGGCATGAATATGTTCCAATCTGCACAGTATCGCGGCCTGAAAAATTGAATCATTGCACTCCTATTGTGACCACAAGGTGCGATTAGGTGCGCTCCTTTCGAGCACCATTAGCACGGCTTCCACCTCGGGTTGTTATGGCAGAGTTACAGACGGAATTTGCCTTTTGTTTTCGGGAGTGCTTGCGGCCCGAGTGGGAGCCGGGTCATCATCGCATGCAACTTCGTTTTTCATTTGCGGGTAAGCGAGTTTGCTGTAGTCGAATCCAGCATTATTTTTCTTTCCGATGATTAGAAATACACGTGCATCTGTTTTGTGCTGTTTTAGAAAAATCCTCTTCCCAATACTCTCTCCAGTATTTGTTAATTTATTTTCATCAATTTTACCTTATGAACCCACAAGAATAGCCCTCGATATCGATCGCTAACAAAAATATTTACCATTCGTAACTTACATTTTACTATAGCCGTAATAAGCGAAAAAAATTTAAATGCGTGTCTCATTATGAAGAGGAATCAGTTTGAATCATTACGTTATATCGATTAAAACTTTTATAATTACTACATTTTGATAAATTTTATTTTAATGTTTTAAGCTCTTTCTAGTGATAGCAAAGATTGAGAAAAAAAACATTAAAATCTATTCGATTTTCAAATTCGTCATTGCGGATTTCCTCATTAAGTAAGTAAAATCTAAACACAGCAAATAATGAATAAATGAAAGATGAAGTCACGGAAGTATTGTATCTACGCAGTGAAAATTTAATAATATGCTATCGATGCTTTTTAATACAGTCGAGCAATTTGATGAACACAGGCATCACTACGTATAATGTAATATCGCTTATGGAATTGGTCTCTACAATATATGTAAAACGTATCGAGTAAAATCTCGTTATATCGAGATGCATTCATGTCTTATTTTATCTAATGTTTATTACTCCTCCTCTACAAATAAACTGTGTGTGTCCTTTTTATATGACATTACATTAATATGTTAATTAAAATCATTTATACGCCTTGTTATACCCTCTTCAGCATTATTATAAAATGCAAATATTCTGCTTATTTATTTTAAAAACTTCTACGATAGGTTAAAAATCAGGACGTTTCATAGTACAGAGAAAATTAATTACAGTTAAAAATTTTAAAACGTTGTAAGTAAATATGTGAAACAATAAAGAACGGGAGATGTGTCAAGACAACAGTAGGACCAATTCAACGAGGTTTGAAATAGGATTATGGACAAAAAATGTAAAACTTCCAAACAGTATCTCTGTATTAAAAAGCACAATGATATATAAAGATTTTATCTTTGAATTCGGATGAAAAATGCGTACAATCTTTTAAATAATCCCGAATAGAAAAAAATAGTAGTAATGTAAACAGTACTGTATTGCAACTCACAGGGAGAATTATGAAATAATATCAAAAAATTGGTAGTATTAATATTTAATTATACAATAAATAATACAGATAACGTAACGTCCTGCGGCTCGCTTGGGTCAGACGCATGTCAACAACATATTCAGTAGCGGAGACAAGCGTCACAACAAAAATATAAAGCACAATATGTCGGCTATATGGAAAGCAAAACAGTTTGAGATTATTTGTTTTATATATAGTTAGAAATTAAATTATTTTTGGCGACTTATGTTGTTCAAGTTATGTGTAGACGCGATAAAAAATTTTAAGCTGTTGCCTTTGTTTTTTCGCTGCCCTTAAGACTGCACTGAACAGTAAGCTACCGAGGCTCTTCGAACAAATCCCAACGTGCATTTGTTTGGAACATTCTAATTATTATCTTAATAATACATTAACTATATCAGATATTCTTATATTTACCGAATCGTAAGTATCCAATTAAAAAGAAAGCCAGAAATAATGTATTAATGAGTCCCAGACATTAAAAAGTCATTCTAATTTATATGTTTAAATTAGAGCAGGAAGTATACAAAATTAAAGAGGCAAATGCATAGAATTCGGATTATTTGTATTACATTCTAGGTATAATATCTCATACAACGATATTTTACAATATACAGATAACTTCTATGTAATAATACAGTTAATAATATGACTTTATAATGATTAGAAAAGAGATTATTTTTCTAATGGAAATTCAAATTAAAGTACAAATTGCGCGCGTCAAATAAGTACATAATATTAGGAGTACAATTTTGCTTCCGCTGTAGCCAACAATGGATAATACTTTCAATCATAAATGTATAACCAGTTTTTCACAATAAAGCTTTAATTTCGGAAAAAAAAAACTATGGAAGCAAAGTTATATACTGTATGTGTGCAACTGAAATAATTTTTATACGACGAATGTATTTATTGTAAAAAAAATATGTAACAAAAATCCCAAAACAACTGATTTACAAAAAAATATAGAATTAGTGTTAAAAGAAAGGAAATAATAAATAAATCAATCTAATTTAGAGAATTGCATTTAAAAACAAATTTTAGTCAATAACATGTATTAGAAATAAAAATATTTCAAAAATAATTTTTTCTTTCAAAAGTTGATATTTCATTTAGCATCACTATATTATAATGTTTTCATTATATTATATTTTTACATTTAATATATTGTCATTATATTACGTTTTCATGTTACTCCAAACACATCATTTTTGTCGCTCGAAATATTCTTTGTCTGATTGTTTGACATTAATTATGATATAGTATAAGTTTTTAAACCACCTAAAATTTTGAATAAAATCTATTTTTAAAAAATGCTGTAAAGATAAAACTTGTATAAAAAGAGTTTCGCGTGCCTTCAAGATGTAAATAGAGTATATAATAATCGTTAATTATGACATGAACTGATTATATCATGTTAATAGATAAAATCTAACTGAATTATTTCTGTACAATAATTCTGATGTCGTTTATATAATTAATGTAAAGCTCAAATGTCGATAAATGTCACCAATTACCATATAAGTTGATGTAGCTATAAATAATAAATCGTAAAAAAAACCATAGTTAAGTTCCTAAATTCCTCCATTTTATGTAAATTTGTATTACACATATCTAACATTTGATATGTACGCGTATATATAAACGTGAGATAGATTCTAAAAACTAACATACTCACCCTATATTCTTCTCATAAATAACAGATGTATAAACGTTATACTACGCTAAAACTACTGTGGCATACGAGGTAATCCTTCTATAATTTTTTTAATTTGCTGTATTTTTGTTTCAGTATTTAAGTAAATAAATGGTTTTATTTACTTTTGTGCAAAATGAAAGTTTTGAAAACGAGATCGAGTCATTTGTTACAATTCGGGTGAAGTGTTAATAAGAATGTGAACATGAAAAGCTTATCTTTGAGGCTTAGGTGCCGCGGGCATGTGTCACCAGCATGGGAATGCTTGTGGTCTTGAATGCGGCGTGTATTCAAAGCGTGCAGAGAGTTTGGTGGCCTGGTGAGGGTGGTTGCGAATGAAGATTCGGTATCAAATATTGAGAGTTGACGATAAAGGGTAGTATCTTGAAAGTCGTGCGTAGAAAATCAGCGAATAGCATCGAAAACTTCTAAGTATTGAAGAATCGTTTGTACAGTGTCGAAGCGGTGTTAATTTTAGTCGATAATTTGTTATATTTAATTCTTTTCAGAAAAATTAATTTATTCTCACACTTTCCTTGTTTGCTTTCATTTCTTTTCGTATACACTTATGGCATATCTACAATACATACGTCGGAACAGTACTCAATAAATCAAGTATTAGTCCTTTATAACTGGCTTTTTGTTTAAATTTCAATTTTTCTATTTAATTTTTTTCGAACTGTACTTTAATTTTCCTTTCTGTATGATATGATACCGTTGACGACAAAGAATAAAGTTTGATTACAATGCATTATTATGAATCTGAGTGTAACAATATTTTACTTTGAATAGAACACGTAAACGGGATATTGTTTTAAATTTGCCATAAGTTATAAAAGTTTAATTCTTCACCTGTGTGAAAATTAAAGCACATGTTTTTATATGGTAAAACCAAAAAATATTTTAGTTTCAGAAAACTTTTTCATATCCGAACTGTTACATTATCTGTTTTGAAAGTACTCAATGGCCAAAAAGTAGTGGGTAACAGCCAAAAAAGCAAACTATTGCTGTGCAAACTATTCTATCCACGAAGTCAAATGGTATTAGTGTGGCAAATTATAAATTAGATAATTATTAAAATTATTTGTCCTCACATAAGTATTTGCCTAGTCAAAAGCTATTTTCTTAAAATAATGATTTGCCCGCGCATGTCTAATAATAGGCACGTTTTCACATGCGCTGGTTTAAAGTGAGTTGATTGCTTTCAAATAATAACGATTCAAATAAAAGATTGTACTTGAAATAAATATGAAATTAACAATAACATTAATCGAGGCTAAATGAGTATTATGCGACAAGAACAATCACATTTATAAGACTTAATTGTTAATCTGCCTTAATCGCCATAAATCCAATGATAAGTAAGCAGTGGCATACAAATAATATTAAAACAATAACAATAACGGCTTGCCGCAGTTTATATTCGTTACCCTCGAGCAGTGTGTATAAAAGAAACTAGAGATTCCTGGAAACTGGAAGATCCTGAATGTGTCATGATGAATTCATTTAACATATAAGTTCAATGAACTTATTTATTGCGTAAAAATAATAAAGTCCGTGTAGAAGCAAAATGAGATACATTTTATTTGAAAAATGACCATTGAATTACTATCTTCCATTAAACGTAGAAGTTATATGACAAAAAAGCCTCTCATTTGTCAAATCTATTACCTCCACCAAACAAAAAATATATCAGATTAATAAATCTCAGAACTTAAAAAAAAAAAAAAAAGAAAATCTTATAAAAGTAAAATCAAGGAGCTTTGATTGTGAACGACTAAAATCGTAGCAGTAGCGACTCCGCATCTCCATTTCTCATCTTGTCGTGTTCATTACATGTCTGCCGCCAAGCACGACCACACTGCGCAAACGTTCTTAAGATTGGTAGAGGCAGGTAACATTGTTATACCTCACCATATCTCATATTCAATTGCGAATCTACCATAACAGTCAGTGCTGCTTCATAAAACGGGTATCTATGTTCAAAATTACATTTCAGCACTCATATAACATATATATTGTTGCTCCACTAAAGCGCCTCATGGCATAAGAAACCTGAGGCGGGCAAAATCTTTTTAAATTTATGACGTAGCGTAAACTCTAAGACAAATGAGGATAAACTTTGTCTGAATGGGGAGATTGGATCAGTAAAGGAGAGAGGCGTGACAATTTAAAATTTGACTATTTGAATGTTCAAGCCGGCTTTACATACGATGATACATATGTTTAAAAATATTTTTAAACATAGCCTATTTTAAAATATATTTGACTGCGTTGATTTTGGATTGCTTTGAATAGTTTTTGCGATTTTCATTTTTGTTTCACATTAACGTACTCGAAATTTGAAAGTGGTTACTAAGATGGCTATGTTTGAATTAGAATTATTCATGACTTATAGTTAATAGTTCTGATTAAAACGTTTTAGAACTCGGTTTCTTCAATTTAATTTAATCATTACAATACTAAGTTTCTCCGAAAACAATTAAGAAATTAGTCACCACAGACTTTAAACTAGGTCTAGTTGGATATTATCGTTTATTGTGGATGACGCAATTGGGCGTTAAACTAATATGAAAAAAGATGGGATGGATACGTTTTTAATTTTACATTTAGTTGTTCTTATAATTATTGCGGCTGTATTATATTCGGCTTTTATTATCGGTGCCAGTTATATTATGCATTTGTGCGTTATGAACTGAACATGATCATAAGTATATACCGAAAAAGGGCTTATGTTTTTAAAACATCAGATTCTGATAGTTTTATCACAAGTGACATTAAGTAATAACTGATAGGGTGAGAGTGTGTGTGTTTGTTAATATTTTTTTTATAAAGGGGTTATGTTGTTAAATTTAATTACACGTGCAATTTTACCATTATTTTTATTGCTTGTTCTTTTTTTTTACATAGTCACGAATAATTTTTTCGGTTATATTCATTGCAAGTTTAACAAATTATATATGTTCTGCGTATTGAATGGAAACAATTATAGCTGTAGATGTTTTTAATATACTAAGCAAAGAAAAACTAGATAATGTGTTTTTAACGTTGCAGAAATATATAAAATCAGGCAAGTGATTGGATTCGGTGAAACGGTTATAACATTTAAATTGTGAACAATGACAGACATTTACCGGTATCTATCCATACTGTGTAACTTGGGAGCAATTGATATAGCACATTACAATGTTCTGAATTATTATCAATGCGTATAAGTGTTACCTACAGGTATGTATACCGTAATATGGAACAGAAGGTGTATATTTGTTTGTTTATCGTTTTGAAATTACGCGCTTACCGGCAGGAGACAAAAGGGTTATATGGTCCAAGGTAAGTTATAATATGTATAATGCCCCTCCCCCTCCCCTTTCTTTTGGAACACGAAGAATATGTCACATAGCACTAACCGACACCAGGATGAAACGTTACATGAGCTGTATATCACAATAGAAGTTCATTATCTTGTTACAAAGATTTTGAAGAAAATTGTAATTACAATTACGATAGAATAATATAGATTATGGTATATTTCACATGTTTGAGATGAATGTATCCTTTATACAGCACTTTTTTTCCACTATAAAGTTTGAATACAAAATGTAGATTTGCTTTCAAATTAAACAATTTACACACGGTTACAACGCAATAATCACAATAGCGGCGTGTGAAAATATAGTTTAATTTTCATTTACAGCTAAAACCATCTGATTAGAGGAAACAAAATGTACGTGCAACATTAATGGCAAATCTTCAATATGACATTTTAACACTTGTTACAAATGTAGAAGTGTAACAACTTTGTCCGTATAAGTGCTGCAGTTTTGGTGTGCGTGCAAGTGTATATCCGCGCGTCATTTTCGTGTCATGAACTTTGTGAATAAATTACAGCAAACAATTTTTCCGTTGATGAATCTACTTACAGTTCGAAGTGTAGCTCGTCGAAAACGTCGGACCAACGCAGTTTTGGTTCAAGGAGGATGTCTTCGCCGCTTCTGCCCCGAACTGACAGGACTTGATCGTCCTCTAGCCATCGTGGCGGCCCCTTCGCACAATCTGAGACGAAAGATAATCTTGATAAGACATGATCGATCATCATAACATCAACGCCTTTATCAACCTTTTTAGTACCTAAATACGATATATCGGCGTTGCATTTTTTCTCTCAGATATGAGTAGTAGCTCGTATTTTCAGTCGATATACATTTTTTTTTACACGCAATATAATTTTCATAAAGATTATTGTGACAAATTTTCGGCTTGTGCACATAAAAATTGTAAGATATAAAAAAGGTTAACGGTGCACCTTACCACAAACTTCCACGTAACTATATTATTATACTATTTAAACAATAACATTATGACTAACTTCATTCTATATACAAAATTATAGAAATTTATGTTTCATCCCACAATTCATTTATTGAATTATGAGATATATCTCAAATAATATCTACAATAATGCAATAAGTTTTTTTAACATTCTGCTTATGTTAACAAAAAAGAAAACGAACAAAAAATACTATTTTTTGGTAAATTTGCATATTTATTCGAATTGAATTTTTTCATTATTTTCGATTATGTCCTTGGTTATGGTTATACTACTGATACAATTATGACTGCGCTTTATAGGTATTAATAAAACATGATATACGCTTTGTGCAGGTAACTTGAAATTAATTAAAATAATTATTTTTTGAGTAAATTCTAGGTTTACTACGTCTTGGCAATGATTAAAATGCACCGTGTTCTTACATAAGGAGGGAATATTTGTGACATTCTTCGTGTGTATTTTGGAGTTGAAAGTAATAGCTTTATTCGATTTACGATTTTGACGTAAATTGGAGTGGTAGTATAGAATAGTACATCATTTAATAACGTTTTATAAACTTGGTGGATATTTGTATGCAATGCTATAAAGTATAACTCGAAATGAATTGTAAAATTATTTGTTTATATTTTGTTTCATCTTAATCACTTTAGGTGTGTGTATGATTATAATACGTAAAATATAAATAGCTAAATTAATAAATAAATTATCAAATAAATTTGATGTCTCGGGGCGGATTAGAATTAAAAATTTAGATACACATGAAACGTTCATAATTCGGAATTAGCAACAGAACAATTACATGTATCTTCTTTACCGGAGAAACGCATGTTTTTATGTCCTGACTGTCATTAATATGTGTCATTTTTAATATGCGTTTTGTATATTTACGGTATTTTGTGTAACCGTAAAAAAAGTAACATATGATAACATCGTTGCTCTGTTGTTAATCATAATTAATAAATACGAAAAATTATGGCGACATAGCATTAACAAATAAAAGTAAATATCACTGTGGTATGTTTAGTAAATTGTATGAAAAATTTTCTTTTATGTATGAAATTCTTTCAAACATCTTTTTTTTTTGGAAAAAGGGGGAGAATAATTGAAAGTAAATAGCAATTCAAATTTAATACGATTTTTAAAATAGTAATTTTTTTCGAGAAAAGCTACATTTTTCGTGCACTTCTTACAATTGATAATCTCTAATACTTGTTTATTCAAAACCTTACCAAAGTCATTAATAAGATTTTCAACAGTATTTTCTTGCATATGCATATGATTTCGGAAGAAATTAAATCGAATTGAACGTTTGGAACTTTGAGCAAATACATTCCCTAATCCAAGCGTTTATGCTTTTATATATAAATATGAGTAAAATGAAGATAAAATATACGCATAATTATTACTTTATTCAGTTGTCTTAACCCATCTGTAGCAATTAATATAATTTTTGATCGATAAATATCTTTATGTACTCGTTTTCCCAAATTAATTATGAAGTTCATGTTAACTCCTTTTCTTTAGTTGCCCCTACATAACTGAGATATTGGCACTTCAGAGCAAATAAATTTGTTACATTTACAAATAATATTAATTAGAAAGTACTCAAATATTTTACATATATTTAAAAATGTTTTTCGGCTTTTTGTGATATTCTATATACTCACATGGGCGAAGAAGAAATAAAATATATTTCTACAATCATCCTAAATTATAAGCACGTCGTGAATTTATTACCATTTTATTCGCAGTTAGTTTAATATGTTTTTAATCACTCAAATTACAATATTTTTCATAATATAAAAAGATATGAACAACTTAATACCTTACTTTCATATACTCGGTTAATAGTCAATTCATAGTCATAAATATATGTAAGAATAAAACTACGTGATTTAAGAACTCCAGATGGTGCAATTAAAGTTCGTCGAGAAGAGCCGGTGTCCCAAGCAAGAAGGTATATGTACGTCAATATATATGAAGAGAGATATAGGGAGTAATAATTTGGAAAAGTAAAATAATTGTGCAAATTTTCCTCGCGTATCCGCATCTAATATCGTTACTTCTTGTGACCAGTACTCCTGAAATTGCGTTTAAACGTACGCATGCTTATCAATTACGTCGAATCCTGATAAAATATAAATTATTGTATTAGTATTATTTCTTGTATTTTTCTTTCTCAAGTCAGACGCATAGCTTGCACTTCCGATATTTAGTTATTATGTGAAGTTTATACAAGATTTCTTGGATTGTCTTAAATAACCAATTTTTTATTTCTATTCTTATTTCTTATTTAAATTTTCGATGTTTCTACTCTCGAAAAGTATCCGAGCACATACGTGTTCGGGAATATTGCATGGAATGTCTTATAAATTATATTTTTTTTCATCAGTCTATTATATAATTTTATGAGTATTATGCCGTTGCGAAACGACATAAGGGTTATTGATCATTAGTTATAATAATATGTTCAAGAAATCGAATATTGATGACGAAAAGAAAAGAATCTGTACTACATGGTATAAATCGAGATAGGCGTACGAGTATATCGATTTGATATGTGACGAATAGAAAACAGTAATATGTTCCACTGTGTATTTACAACTTTGCATTAGGCGTTCCTCGATCAATTGATTCACAACCAATAGGAAAACATATCTTAGTTTTGCGCTGCATGCACTTATCCTTTCTTTTCGGTACAACATATTTTACGCTGAATTTAATACATTGGGAGAAGTTCATTATCGATGTATCCCATGTTTCTTTTAACCCTTTAAAGTGTAGAAGCAATGGAAAAAGATAAAGCGCCGGAAAATCAAGCATCGAACCGACAACGCTCGAAAAACCTCGCGGACATTCTGTCCTACCTAATACAAAATTGTGGCGTCTGAACGAGAAAAGTTTTCCTCTGCCGGCGCAACGCGTAGGTAGCGAATGGTGGAAATAATTCTACGTCAATTTCAGCGCTTTATAAATTACGCCACGAACTCCACTTGGCGCCAGATTTTACACGAAACGGTGTCGTGGGCTCTCCAAGATTACCACGGCGTAGACGGTTAAAAACGCAAGTTTCCGACGGTATGGAAGAATTCAAAGGGAGGAATCTTCTCCACAAGATCACCGATTTCATTAAAAAGCCGGTCGAAATTCGTTTTATCGACGATCGCGAGGAGGTCGTATCAAAAGCCGGTGTCTGATCACGTTATACTTGTACAGCTCGATAGCTTACCCGTTAAGGACATCCCGTCAGACGATACCGAGAAAGAGGTTTCCCCACATCGACATCACTTTAGGCAGAACTGAGCCGCGTCGATTCGGCGCGCACGATCTGGAGGATACCGCGACAAGACCGTCTTTCTACCTCCGGCAACTTCTTCGTCTCCTGAGCGATGGCACTGGACGCCCTGCGCCACGAAATCTGACGGCAGGAGGCCCTGCTCCGGTCTAAAATCGTCCCGACGCGCCGCTCTCAGCTTCGTCGTTTTAACGAGACGCGCACATGCGCTTTACCAGCCACTCGTACGCACTTCTTTCGCCCTCTCCCTCCGACGCCAGCATTGCCGCATGGCTGCCTCTCGCTCTTTCTTTCTCTCGCGCTCATCGCAAACCTGATGTAACCGCCGACTCTAAACTTCGTTTTTCACTTTTACTACGGGAAGTCGGAGGCTCGTCCGCACATTCTACGGATTGGTTCTAACGTCACATCAGGTCGTCGAGGTCATGACTGAATTACGAGTTTGCAATGAATGATTAGATTGCACGTTGAATAATTACGGAATAAGAATTATTCCGAAGAATAATTACGTTGGATAATTACGGATTTGATTCATTTTTCAATGCTGGTACAGTGTGCCTTGTACCAACATTATCTACCATATGTGCTAGTGTCCTAAAATAAATTTCTCGTTAATGGATTTACACTTCTTTTAAAGTAATTTACCCTTTACTAAAATCATAACAGTATAATAGGTACACAATACACAACACTGTACTGCCAGAATCATGAAGGTAGAGCGTACATTATTGCCAGCACCCGTTTTTCTCTTTCTCCAAGAAATTACAGTTTCTTTTTGCATTATAAGTAAAGAATGTCGTCTGTGACATACATCTTTTTAAATCTTGAGGGGGGGGGGGGAGGTTATCGTTGGTGATGCTCGAAATTTGAAGTTGTATTTATATGTAACGATGAGATCATGAGGTCAGGAGTAGCCGATAAAGATTTTTTTATGAATATATACTAATCGTCACGTTCCGGGATCCAAATTTAAAGTGTTCTTTTAATTTGATTTACAAAATGACTTGAAGAATTGAGGAAGTAAAGCTTTCTTCTGCTGTTACCAAGGAATTATCACGAAACGATTTGGCAATGGAGCAACTATTTATGATGAATGTTCGCCAAGTTCTGACGATGCAAAATATGAAGCATTTTACATATTATTTTTCCTTTTTAAACCGTTGATTAGATTTCATACTGCAACTTTTTTGAACACAATGGAATAAATTTTTATCACCGATTCTTACCAAAATGGAAGTGTATACATTTGAAGTATCTCTTTAAATTTTTTTTGTACAGACCAGAGTACATTCAGCATCTTAGATTTTTCCGGGTGCATTAAACGTCTATGTTTAAGACTTCCGAGGTCATGACTCGTTGACGGAGCAGTTGTTTATGATCGATGTTTATCAAGGTATGAAGACACGGGGCAAGCGTGTTTAGCAACGAACGCTGCGGATACCGTCTGGTCTATGTCCGCGTACCATCCTTGACTTGTTCCTTACTTTCATCGTTTCTCACCGACGCACGTATTTCCAGAGCTTCGATCTTGTTCGATTTTTCATCATTTGCTTGATTTTCCATATATTTTAATATTTAATCTTAAAAATTGTAATAGAATCACTGCATTGGTTTGAGTTAATCGCCATGCTATTAACCATGTTTTCAAACTATTGTGTGGAACAGATGAGAAGGGACGTTGAAATCAGTGTCTGCATGTGGTAATGATGAATATTTTAAGGAATAAATCGAGTATTTTTTTAAGAAATAAATGAAAATTTATATTTGAAATATATTTGAGTACAAAATATTTTACGTCACTCCTTTGTTCTTTGCGAGACAAAGTAATATATCAGAATCGCGAATATAGGAAAAGAAAAGAGAAAAAAAGGAGGAATAATAATCCTCTATGTATTTTATTATTACTTCATGTTCAGATATCCAGTAAGTTGAAATAAATAGCTTGTTAATTTCCGTAACAAGACATTCTTTCATACATAAATACTGGTTATGTTGACTAATATTAGCATAATATTCATAAAATACCTTGGAAAATCAATACAGAAAACTGTGCTAAGTTGATCAAATGTTACACGTAAGAATTTAAGTGTTCAGTGATACAGCGGGGTACTATACGTAAACAAAAGGGAAATTACTTCAATATAGCCTTAATTTGACCAATTTCAACCATAGTCTGTAATATGATTTACTGATACTTCTGAAGAACATTAAGAACCTCCTCATCAGGACAAGAGCTAATTTTGCAATATGTGTCATAAAATGAAGAAATAGGTGATCTTAATTCTCACGAACATTTGAATCGTGTTATTGTAGTAATTTAATTCAGAGTACGCAGGTAACCTTAATAACTTTTGTAGAAAACTATTATTATTCGTAAGTCATTTATTGATTCATTTAGTGGGAATATAAATTTTTATCAGTTAGCTTAATGTATGTAAAGCTTAATTATTAAGAAAATTTATTTTAAATGCAATACTGAAATTTTTTGTTGAAGTAGTGTGCAATATTTAGATGAGTACGTGGTCTTCTTTTGAATATACTTGCGAGCAGAATAGGAACGCGCGAGTTGGTGTTCATAAATTTTCAGTCTGTCAGTTGTGTTTTGGGATTGACATCCATTTTTGGTTTTCTTCTTTTCTTATTGCATAGAGTTCACTTTTTTATTTATTACATTACAAACCTAAGAGATAAAACGTCTGTTGATCTAGGTTATGTTTTAATAAAGATCGTTCTAACGGATTTTCCAAAGGTGTATGCTCCAAAGAAGAATATTTGCTCAATTGGCTTTTAAATAATTAAGCTTTGTAAAAATACTATGTCATATAGTAAGAATTCTTCCTATCCCATAAATACATAAACATCAAGCAACTATGTTGATAGTCAAATTTTAGAATTGATTTAATGATTTTAGCCTAAGGACTCACATCTGCTTCCGTGAGCATGCGTGTATTATTATCATAGACGTACATTATTTACCGAAATATAGGATGTCACTGAATAACAGTATTACACTGATGAAAATGATAGCAGTGGCTATGCTGACTCTTTTTATATAGAGAATCTACAATCGAAAATGTCATCCTAAGGTGTTTATTAATATCTAAACGTCGAATTCTGTGCATTCTCAATCGAGAAGGTTACGTTTCGGCTATCTATATGAGATTCTTATCAAACTAAAAATTAAAACAACGTTTTGGAGTTTATAATAATACAGAAATTGAAATAATGTGTTGAATCTTATGTTTGAAGCCTGCTATAAGAAGAAAAAGGTAAAAACGGGATGTAACTATTAAATTGTATTTTTGCAATATTCTGACGGTGCCGTGGAGGAATATTGTATTGGAGTAACAACATGCTTATAAAATTGTGTATCAATAACTCACATTGTTCCTTCTATACTCCTAGCTTGTTAAATTGAATTAGAAAAAAATATATCCGCGAAATTTTTGTAAGTAAATAATTCTCAGAATGTTTGATAGTAAATGTTATGAGAGGCATTAAGCTTGGACGTGTTTTACGTGTTTAGCAATTTTTACTGTCGAAAAAAATGGAGCAAAGAATGTGCATTAAATTTTGTGTAAAAAATGGAATTAAGTGCTCCAGAACACTTAAATTGTTGACACTGGCATACGGTGCGTGTACTCTGAGTAAAAAAAATCTGTATAAGTGGTACAAGCTCTTCCATGAGGGCCGAGATGATGTTCATGACGAACCTTGCTCTGGACACCCCAGCACGAAAACAACAGGAGAAAACATTGAAGAAGTGAAGAAAATAGTGTTGGGGAATCGTCGAATCACCATTAGAGAAGTAAGGATGTTTTAGGTATGAGACGTGTATAATGATAACGCACCTACTCACACATCGTTGCTTGTAAATGATTTTTTGGCCCAAAACAACACCACAATCATGCTTCATCCACCATATTCACCGGGTTTGGCTCCCTGTAACCTTTTTCTGTTCCTAAAACTGAAAAGACGAATGAAAGGACGGAGATTTGGAACGATTGAGGAGATAAAGACTGCATCGCTGGAAGAGCTCAAGGCTATACCAAAATGTACTTATCAGAAGTGTTTTGAGGATTGGAAAAAGCGCGGGCACAAGTGTATTATATCTGAGGGAGATTACTTTGAAGGGGACAACATAAATATTGATGAATATATAAATATTTTTTGATAAAAATAAAAAGTCACCTTACTTTTTGATCACACCTCTTATGTGCTTCTATGAGGCCGTCAGGACAATGACAAAACCGCGTGGGCCTGTATTTATAAGTATGGTATTTGATCCTGAAATTAGCTATAGGTTGAGTAACCTAAGGACACTCAAGCAATAACATACACAGCGGTATGGTTGACAGGAAAAATTGAAAATCTAAAGATGGAAAATTTTTAAATTAAAAATCCTAAATATGGATTATGAGCCCATAGATAGCTATTTTTTCATTGTAAATGATAATAATGGAATATACTCTCTATTGAGTAACTGTCTGTAAATTTAATGTGTTATTAGTGGTTTTTATATGGAAGATCTCACGTGTGAATCTTCGTCTGTAATGTGTCTCAAAATCTAAAATGTTGTATTATTAAATCTATAACGTAATTGTGGTCTACGTTATGTACAGCGATGACTACTAATTTGTTGATGCTCTTTGCAATCACTGTTCTTTTGTGCTCTTTGATCCTGGTTTCCAATATTTTCTCGGTGCTCTGCATATATCTTGCAATAGTGTACATGAAAGTATTTACATTGCAAATTATTATTCTGAAAGAGACATCTTCTTTAAATATTTTGTTTTTGTTTTTATTTTTAGGGAGGGAGGGGGGGGAGGGAAGAGAAAGAGAGATAGGATTTTACTATCAGACTAGATTTTACAGATTTTGTTAATGTCTACAGAAACATATTGATATTTTTGTCCAATAATAATACGTTACGTCGCATCTCTTGTATAATCAGCGAAAACTCGTCGGATTGGGAGCAATCTCAATCACATTTGTAACTTTTCGATCTACAGTGGGAGGTCCTTATCAAACTAGAACATATTTAACGTATTTTGGGGCTGACTGATGTAACGACAATCGGAAAAAAAACTAACCACGGTGGTGTGTGAAATCATTAAAAACTCGCAGAAAAGAAAGTTGTTGGTGAAAAGGAGGTGAAAGGTCCCATATGACTAAAATCATTTGTTTATACTTTGCAATGTCCTGATGGTCTCGTGGAGGCAAATTGTATTGTAGTGCTCACATGGCTAAGGGCTCCAACACACGCACGTGCCTTATACCTGTAGATGTGATTCGCCATTTTGGGTAAATATGTTGTTAATTTATCAAACGGTGCATACGTATTACTTACCTTGTTCTTTCGCCTTCGTTTCGTAATGTACATAATAGGGTTAATCTCCTTGAATCTTATTTAGATTCAATTTCTCCTGAACTTTTTTGGAGTCGGCTAGTCGGAGCAAAAATGTGCACGTGTGTGTTATGTCTATAATTATACTTTTTTCATCTGTACTTCTACTTATTTAATGGACAAATTGGATTATAGGCAGCTCACCTTGTTCCTTGTGCACTCCTTTACATATTAATTTGAACAAAAAGGTCGTATTGTATGAAATAACTGAAGTGAAATTTATCTGCACTAAGCAATAACGGTGTGGCTACACCCACGGGGCCGTAAGGACAAGGGCGAGACCACGTGGTCGTATGTTTATAACTATGGGTAATAATGAAATGAAATTAGATGCAGGTCGAGCAACGAAGAACGTTCAAACTTAAATTGTCGATATTTCTATGTACCTAATACCGATTAGTCTTTCAATGAAAATGGGCTATAATTATATAGCTGTACTCTTTGCCTTTTTCTTGTTAAAGTAACGATAAAAGTTATGTATATGATTCAAATTTAACGGGAAGTATAAAATGTTTTACCGACTCTGGACTAAGTCCTATCTTTGCTTTTTTTAATGTTAGTTTAATTTTTGGAAATTCTTCTTTTTATAAATATAGGATTGAATAGGGGTGAATTTTAATACATAGCAGTTATTCAACTTTGGTATTGTTTTCAAAATACATAGAAAATATTGATATGTAATTAAAACAAGGAAATTTATGATACTCTTAAAGTAATATCTCTATTGTATATATGCATTGCACTATATTATATTTGTATAGAACTCGAAATTCAGTAATTATGCACTGTTTTATATATTACATTACACTTTTATAATTATTTCTGCAAAGTATTTGAATGTACAATAATAATATGTAACTGTGCAATGATATATTATTCTAAACCATATATTTTGTGTATCGTGTGATGCAATAAAAGTCTGAGAATATATATAGATATCATGGATGCAATGTTAGTACTAAACAATCTGGTTTCATGGAATTTTACTCAATGATAACATAGCAAGCCTAATAATTATTTTACTAACTCTATAAGAAAAAAATTAACCGTGATAATATTGTTGTTTTATAAAACGTATTATGCAAAAATACTTTTGTCAAAATAATATAATCTTAAATTTGACAATATACAACAGTGCAATATTTTACTATAATATTAACATAATATTAGGTGAGTGCAAAAGTTCGCACGGAGTTTCAATAGATGGAGTTATGAGAAACCCCGCACGAACTTTGCACTGACCAATAATTCAAAGACAAATTATTAAAATTTTTTTTGTTAATTGAACTTCAATTTAAATAAATGCTATAAGCTGTGAATATCGAATGATTAAGACAAAGGTATTGACAATGAAAGTTTAGGTAAGTGGTATCTCTGCACTCCTCAACAAAAATTGTGTCCAGTGTAAATGTTAAGCTATGTTTTATTTTCACACATACATATTACCATTATAGTATTTTTAAAAAATAAAACTTATTCCAATCCATACTCTTTGTATTAAAAAAAAATGTTCTGTGAATAAAAAAAAATTGTTTTTACTACGTTTTATTGTATATTTTCTACCATATTTTGTGCCTGTTCTTTTGTCCAAAGACATGCTTTGTAATGCTTCAAAATTATAGAATTTCCCTAATCAAGTGACAAGGAGCAGAGTTTTCTGATAATTAGCGATGCATAAAAATGTTCGATATTATGGGATTACCGCTGTTGTGGTATGCGCTATCACTTGCGGTTCGCTCAATGTCATTCAGAACAGATGTTAATTTTGTTTTACAGTTAATCTTTTGTTCTAATCATCAATAGCCACCATTTAAAAATTCTTAATTCATCACATCCCCAGACACCAGCATCAGGCTCGATAATCGTAATCCCATGTATCTTTTGTTCCCGAAAATGAAAATGATAAACTTTTTTTTCTTTTATTCCTTCGTTGCCTATCGCGCAAACACCTACGTTACCCTTACCGCTTGTAAGCGCTCTCGTGTAATGATATTATGTTTAAAAGATGAAAATCTTTGAGTTTTAGATAAACCACTCTGATATTAAATTAATATCTATAGATACAATAGAAAAAAAAAATATATATATATATATATAATTTGGTTTTCTTTTAGAGTGATAATATACTGCTAACCATTTATCGACGTTACTTTTTGGTTGTTGCTTGGTACATAAAATAATAATGAGGATTCAACGCGCAAGTGACGACACCAATAAAAAAGCATCAATAGATACTTTTATAAATAATAATTCTGTAAAACATAAAAATCTTTGGATATCAAAGATGAATATATAAAGTTGTAGTTAACATTTTTTTTTCAAATTTCAAGCATGTAAAATTATCTCCATGTTTCCCTATCTTTCAAACTGTTTCGGTTATATTTATTTCGGCAACGATAGTGATAATATTATGTTTTCTTTCCTTCGTCCTTTTCACCTTACTCACACTAGGTCTGTATCTCTCGTCCCGTAAGCAGGTTTTTCTATTTAAAATGTAACGGTTGATAACGAATTTACCCGTAAGCACATGTATTTTTTATCTTTCTAATCTATTGATAATTAAATAATATATTTCTCTTTCTTTATATACACATTTTTTAATTATTTTCTTTTCTTACATTCTATGCTTCGACATAGAGGCACAGATTTTCCTGAAATATCGTCTTCATGAAGAACATATACCAGTGTTTCGAAACGTTGACAACTTTTCACCCGGATATTCATAGCGCTTGGTGATGTACAAAAATTTATTTTTATACGTATCAAAGAACCACTTCAAGTAAGGTAACCTTGAAAATGTATGTTTTTCATTCTATGATGTTCCCTTTTTATCTAATGACTTGATCTAATTAATTTAGTAACGTTTCTCAAATTGATCGATGTACTTCGTAAGCTTTTTACTCAGGTATCGAACATGGATTGGCATTTTAGTATTTTAAAATTATAGTCCTACAGACTTTCTATTCATCACTTGGTTGCCCGGACAGAAGAATTGCCCTCAAATGTGACATCATCCTTCAATTTTTACTCTTACTCTTATGGACACAGTCCTTTTCCCACACAGAGTTGCAGAATGCGTATTCTCATCGGCCACATAACCTTGTGCAACTTTCATAGACACACATGTCCTTTCCAAACAGAGTTGTTATTTCTCGTAGCATACCTACTCTTTTTAGATACATGGTCATTTACTTTTTGAAAATTGCGTTGTCACGGCTGCTTTTATTATAATCGAATCCTGTCACTATGCTATTCTCTATTTCTAAGGCCGGCGAAAAAAATTTGGGCCGTTGGATCACTAACTTGGAAATTGCACCAGGAACGTTTGTTGCCGTATAACTGTTCTACCAACCAAACTACTCTTATTTTATGGTCAAATCTTCCCCGCGAACGTCTATTTGTAGGTAGTGAGGAATTCCAATCCCACATAAATGTGACACATTAAACCATACGAAATGGTTTATAGTTATGGCAGATTCCCTAACGCAACGTTAAGAAAAGTTGTGAAAAAATCGTAGTCGCTTTGGAATACATTTTACGACAAAAATTTCCGCATAATACTGTACAATTACTAGGTATCGACAAATAAAAATTAATGTGTTAATAAAAATATTGCTATGTTTTTATTATAATCTATTAAAAATTCTCAAAAAATTGAAACACGCATAGAACAACATTTCAGGAAGATTACATATATTTCTGCGTTATACGTCGATCACCTATGATAATACGATAAAATATTATTTAGATGACTACAAGATGTTGATTCATAGATAAATCTTGAGAAAAGCATTCTGATTTCAATTAGTAGTTTGAAATATTTTTCAGTAATTAAACTATTTGATCTACTGTCGATTTTATCGACTGAACTCTAACTCCATATCACCAAATGAAGAATTAATTATGAAAGTGTGCAAATATGCTGCTCGCTAAGACCATAATCATGTATTATTCCGTAATTAAATTTTAGGACAGTATTAGGATAAGAATAACATCAATAAATCAATTTTCACATTGAAATTCAATAAACTTATATACACATTTATTGGACATAAAGCGGAAATAATAATAATAATAATAATAATAATAATAATAATAATAATAATAATAATAATGGTAATGGTAATAATGATAATGATAATGGTAATGCAGTAATAATAATAATTTTAACTATTTTAATGATAATAAAAATATGTAAGAATAAATAGTATTTATGACAATCCAAATACAATACATCGAGTAACATGGAACCCTCGCTTTCTGTGATGGTTATTTAACATATATTCTTAATATAGATTACACTATATCCTTTAGTAACTTTTCGACGTTATTGACGAGTGAATCAGCAATTCCGGATATTAATATTTATATCTGTCGAGGCTGATAAGGAGAACATTATTTATGGCTCCCATCGATTTGAATGAAATTAGGGAAAGTTATAAATATGTATATCCATTATCGCCGTAATTATAATGACATATATCCAATCATTAATGAAAGAAATACTTGTAAACGTTTCATAAAAAATTGCAAAAAAGAATTCACGTATCTATATTTTAATATTTGACATAATTATTCCTTTACATTTAATACAACAAGTATTCCGTGACAAGATGTAAATTCGGAAAAATGTCCACTTTCCAATGTATATCGCCATACCACACCAGCCGTTGAATGAAGCATTTCAATATCCGAGTATATTGCGTATTCATTTCATATTCTAGAAGTATTTTTTCTTTTTATTGATCGATATATCTATAGTTATAATCATGGTTGTGCTGATTATAGAAAAGCTGCGTCTCGTGGTGGTAATCTAGCGTTACTCGTACTTTCCTGATGGAAGACTTTAGTCATATATTTATGTTAAATTTTCGCTCTTTCAAATTTCACTATACACATGCCTTTCCCATTTCTTAAACTAATACTTCTATACTAAATTCAGGAAACATCCAATCATTTTTATTTTTTTTAGAAGGTGACAGTTATTCTTCAATTTATATTTACTTTTAAGGAGAGGAATGTAAGAAATCATTTTTCCTCGTATGTTCACCTGCAAAATTATCTAAAAATATTGAGCTGCTACATACAAAATTACTCGGGCATTAGGAGTGGTTCATTAGGAGACACTGAACGACGTAGATGTCTTTACCTAGCAAACATACATATATATTTGCCCTTTATATGCACAGATACAGATCTCATACCCTAGTTAATTTCATTAAAATAGATCAGGGCTATGGTTGAGGCTTTTCTTATGAGTCACATCAGTTCTAGTTTAGACCTTGTGTACACATGATTAAGGTGTTCGAAGCAAAAATTTTTGATACGTAGATATCTCGAGATGTATTCCGTTTTACATTTTTATCTGCGATACTCTAACTTTACTAACCCTTTCGCTGTACTGTCATGAAAGTTTTGCGTTACTTGTTTGATTTATAGTGTTGACTGTTATTGGTTGGGAATCTTTTCTTTGAGATGTGCTTCTAAGTATCGTATTTACAACGTACACGTCACATGCAAACATTTGGTGGTAATGTGTACAATTTGCAACGCTGTATGTTTCAAATATATTAAAAATTTAACGCTCAACTAACGTTTGTTCACAAATTTTCGCTTCTACACATTACCTTGATTTTCCCATTACTAGGTAAGAAACATACCATGATTTAAAAATAATATAATTTATTCTAAAATGTTTTTTTTTTTTACAAATGTAACAGTTTCACTTTTTTTAATAGCTGATAGATAGTAGAATCAGAAAATACTGTGAGTAATGTCATTAACATTAATTTTATCACAAAAGTTATGTGTATTACTTTTTATTGATATTAAATATCGAAGTTTACCACCAACACCGAGAACGTTTCATGATCACTCAAATATACAAATAATTTGATACTCAGCTATGCAACTATTTATTTACAATTATAAAATGACTGCGATTAAAATTTTCATTCGCAATGATGTAAGTAAGAGGGACAGACAGAAAAATACGTGTTATTTCTACATTATATATAACCTTTTGCATAATTTTAATTTATGAAGAACTATATGTAATTTAAACTGCCAAGTTTTAGTTGATAAATAAACAAATAAATACAATGGATTGATTGTAGTGTATTACTATATTTGTGTACTTCTTCCAAATAATCTTGCATAACAGATGATATAAATAAAGTGTATTGTAAAGTAGAGACATAGATCGAAGGCTGGATATATCGTGCAAAAATAATAAATAAAAACCTTTCTATAAAGGTTAATTTTATTTAATGTTGTTTCCAAATTACAACCAGTTTTTTATACTACATATATATTTGCATTTCTGTCCACATTTGCAAATATCTCTGTATTCACTACAAATATAAATTATGACGTGTGTCTGTTAAATTATTTCTATATCAAACATACTGGTACTATAAAAAATATGTTCTAGTTCAATTTACAAGGTACTACAGATACTTAATTGTTTAAAATATTACAACTCGAAACGTACATAAGATATTAAGTATTCTTTAAATTTCCATGTACGATTCGACTATTCGATAATACACAGACTGGACAATTTATTTATCACATATGTTTCATTTATGTGTAGTTAAAATCGTAAGATACTGCAGACCAATATTAGTGTTTAATTTGTAGGAAGAATTTTTTAAATAAAAAAACTTAATTATCAATAATAATAAAATATTATTATTGAATAAACCGATTTGTATATTTTACAATTTTCTCAAACTAATCCAATTTATTACCGCGATCGAGAACAAATATATGTATTCTTAGTAGGCATCCCGTCAAGCTCATCTCTATTCATTTGTAAAAATATTCGAAGCTATTTATGAATAAAAAAATAATACAACTTTTTGAGAATTTATGTACGTAGCCCCCACAGCGAAAGGGTTAAAAATGATTTCATTATGTGTAACGGATGTATTATATGTAGCAAGAAAGAAATCCGAATTCTGACACATGATATGTTGCCTCATATGCGTATCAAAAATATTCAACTTACGCCGTAATTTATTTCTTTGTTCCTACGTTTCTTTCATAATGAAATCTGTTTCATCCAAACTATGTGATTTAAATAAACGTAAAGTTTTCAATAGAAAAAATAAATAATAAATCTTTAGTGCACAGTTGCTGTCAAATTTTATGAATAAATTTTTTTATGTATTAATAACGTAAACAATTTAATGTAAATTGACTAATAATGTCTTCAGTATGCGATTCAATGTTTTTAGTTTTGAAACTCATAAACTCCTCTCAAAAAAAGGAATGCCCGATGCTGTAGCACATATCGTGAGAAACATAAACAACAATTTGTAATCCACGGCTACTTTCAGTTTTTTATGTAAAAGATCGACCGATTTGTACAGTAAATCTCAGCTCTTTCTTTACCACCTCTTGCATTATACAGTATATTTATTATACCAAACATAACATCTAAATGTGGGATTAATTTTGTTATACAATACTTCGAAGAAAATATCCGTTGTAGCCCTTTATTCTCAATAAATCCTAGTCCTTTTCAATCACCTCTTATATTATGTAATATAGAGTTTACCCCAAAAATAATATTTCTCAAATGTTTCATTAATTTAGATGGGGAATATTTCTAACAACATCGCCAGTAAAACCTGTATATGTAAAATAACGACAAAGAATATAACTGAATAAATGTATTGGGTTGTTCGGAAAGTAATTTCGTTTTTTCCCGTCAGAGGACTTAATTACGTTTTTTCGAAACCAACTTCACACTTAAGCCGCATAACCATTATACGTCTTGAGAGCTGATA
>JBCFXI010001556.1:0-48464 GCA_038496175.1 Ampulex compressa | reverse complement strand
TATATATATATAATTTAAACCTGCATACAATTCTTTATCGTAACCTGTTTGAATCACTCATCCCGTAATCGAATTACCTGTACAGTAATGTCGGCAAAAGTCTCTATCCATGGCGTCTGCCTAACTTGAAAGTTAAACTTGAACTCAGAATTATGTACTGCTTGGCTCCATGGTAAACACATACCCTACTTCTTGGCACAACTTTGGGAATAATCAATTTGTCGAGGCTGCGCCAAGGAAAAGTTTTATTTACCACACGGAGAAGAAGTATTTGTATGTCGTCGGGAAAGGAAGTCTCGATTTCTCCCAACGAACGAAGGAAGGAGTGAAGTAATCGGCTTATCCGAGCGACTTCGTTAGACCGACAAAAGTTCCTCCCCGGACGAATTCCCATTCGGAGTTTTTCTTCGATAGAATCACCGCGAAGCTGACGATGCGGAGATAAAGAAGATTGGAGGAATTGTATAGGAGAACGAGGAGAGAAAGTCATCGGGAGGAAAATATTTCTGCGGTAACCGCGCTTGCATCTATTACACAGTTGTTAGAACTGCATCTTGGGATAACTTTCGTACAGTGCTTGATATGGAATTTAAATATTTCAAAGGACGATGAATTTTTTGTTTTAAAGAAATTGAAGGATGTAATGAACTGTAAGATGTATTCCAATAACGTAAATAGACGACTTGAATTAAACATATAAGTGCATCAGAATGCATTTATCTTTATGCGTTTATTTCCTGACGTATAATAATTATTTATAGTTCTATGTATATATATATATATATATATATATGTATATACTTTTACTTTCCTCGTTTAGTTTTTTTTCACCGTCGAATCCTATGGTCGTTTAACTTGTCGTTAACTAAAGCTGCAATTAAAGTTGAATCAATGTAGCACCAAATCACCGAAGGTAGTATGCATATCGCTAAGAAAGTTGCCTGCGGTGCTCGCCATAGTTATTGGATTGGTGATATAGATAAGTAATCAACATATAATTCTATAGCAATGGTATATAACAGTAGAATATATGTAAGCAACACCTATGCGTGGTTAAAAATTTAATTCATGTACATTGAAGAAATTACTGTCATCGTGAATATATCGTAGACAGTCTTCGCCATATATCTGTTTGATACATACATGATTGGATACATACTGGATTGGAAAAATCAACTCGCAAATCACATCATACAATTTTGTCGTTTCGCATATTAAACTTTGTGGTAAAAATCAAAACTAAAGTACTTACTTCTCAATTTCTGTAACAAATTTTATTTGGAAAATCGTAATAATTTTCTATATCCAATAATGAATACGTTGCAACGGTTGCACATCTGTCAAGCGACCATATGTAAAGACGAACTCCATAACATCCCTGATATGTAATATTATCTCTCGAAGTTGTTCGACTATCACGGTAGATGTGTCAACGTTTATCCACTCCGGAGTTACGTATGTCCGTCGCTAGAAGCGATATTGGGTAATCGATGGTTCATAGACGATAGGCCAGTGAGTGTCCGATCGGATGGAAATTATTATAAGCCCATTATCTCTGACGGTTTAATCAATGGCTCGATAATGCGTTAATTCCGCGAATAAGCGCTAATACGTTTTCGTCAATTTCCACAGAGGAATGATAAAGTGATATGATAAATAGATTTGCCGAGCTGAAGAAAATTAGTAATTAAATGCCGATACGTTCCTCTTTAATGGAAAATATCGTAGTGTTCAAGGGCAATGGTCCTTTTATATGTTTTTATCTGTTTTGACGTTTTTCTTTGATTCTCCATTGGCACATTTCACATCGTATAGTATAACAGAACATTATACAGTTATTGTTGTCTGGTTTGATTTTATTTTTATCGAATAATTATTGAATCTTCCTACGATTTCATGATTATGCTACATATAATGAGTTTAATATTAGAATACCTATTACCACGTTAATATTACTACGTTAGAAGTTTTTAGCTTTATATCAGAAAGTCATTTGCGACAGGGACAACCAACCTTTGCTTTTTATAAAAGACTAATATAACATAGGTTGCAGACTTTAATTGTACTTTTAACTTCGGCATATATCCAATACAAAAAACAAGAAAATACTGCTATATGGCAAATAATTTTATGACGACTTATTCAAAATAAAGTTAAAAATAAAGTGAAGTTTGATGTAGTTTAAAATAAAACAAGCAGAAACCCGTTTTAATTGTGCCATTTGAAATTTATCCCAGATTGATATACAGGAGACGAAGAAATAAATACAGCGCGAAAAGTTGAAGAACGCGGAAGTAGTCGCGATATTGGGGGCGCAGGTGCTTGTTCGCTATCCGGAAACCATTGTTTTCCCATAATCCGTTCGTAACTGCTGGCGCCTCGTATGTTTCTTTAGGATCGTACCGAGGCATTCCAAACCTTGTCAGCATCGTTGCGCTCGCGTTTCATCTGAACCGGACCTAAGACAACAAACAGAGGTTTCCTGCCGTGAAAAGCGGCTTCCATGGCGAGTGCTCCTCGCTGAACCACTCTCCGGTGGCCAAATTTTTACAACCATGTTATCTTTACCGCGTTACGTTAACGTTTATGTCCAGAGAAGTTAGACAGAAGCCAGCGCAGGTTATCGAGCATTCTTGTCCGCAGTTTCATTCCGCTTCGGTACGCCTCTAGATCTTAATACTTCACGGTCAGGTTGGGTATCGACTCTCCTCCGTCGAGTGTTGACTAAGGCCTTTTTATCTTTATGATCATTAGGCAAAGTATTTTTACCAAGGCCTTTTCTCGCTTCTTAAATAATTTTTTCATTATAAACAATGTCACATTTTGGCTGATATGCGGAATTTTATCAAGCAATGTAATTCATTCATGATTCATTCTTTCATTTGGAAAGAGTCTTGCGTAATTATTTATCTTTCATATCGTAACTGCGTGCAATATTTACACGATGTTGAATCGGATTTTTTTTTTTTAAATTCATTTTTCGGCACCGACTGCTAAGGTCATTTGGCCTAGGACCTACTGTTTAAGGTGAGTTCCGAACCACCAAATATCGGTTTTTAAAATTGGACTTTGTTAATTCATTCTTCTCTGGGGTATTCGCGATGTATAACATAACTGATTCATTACCTATACTCTAATATCTTAACAACCATAAACGTACGATATCTTTGTTATTAAATTCTCAATAACTCGGCCGTCTTTTGTCACCATTCACGGTAAAGAGCGTCCTCGCTGAGTGTTCCTAATTGCCGATAAATCACCATCGCGCAATCAGTGCTCCTGCCCGTCCCTCCAATCAATTTCCACCAGGACATTTTCCCAGACATTTATCAACACTACAAACACGCTGACCTCGGGAGAAAAAATACGTCGAAAGGTTAAACACAAGAATTATCGCATTCCCCGAAATTTCACGCATCTCGGTCTCCATATCGTTCACCCAGATAAGGAGCCATCCCAGGAAGGCCTCGCCAGCAGAAATCCAAGCGGCCCTTCGACAGGCCGTCCCTCATTATCGCACCTTCCGCGCGACGTGTTTACCTGCGAAGCATCTCACGCGTCATAAACGGAAGTTATCCATCGAGAAAGATAACCGGAAGGAATCGGCGTTGCGAGCCCTAAACGGAGATTAACGCGGACATCGATCAGGCTCGTAGACACCGTCTCAGGGGAGGGCCGGCTCTCTCCTCGACGGTAAACAGCGGTTTGCCACGGAGATCACGTTTCCTCGGCTGGGACCACACCCGGCAGCCTGTTAGTATTTGCACTCCGCGTTAGTCGCCCCTGGACTGCACGTGAGGTACGCACGTGCGTGCCCGCCCTGGCCACGGCGCTTCCCGATGTGATAACGCTCGAGATAACCTCGCCGATGTACTCGGAATACTTATGGAAGGACCGCGTATACCTGCCGTTGGTATCTCGCACTGGGATTATTTACGAGTCCGTACTACCGGAATGCGAACGTATCAGGTGGGCCGGAAAAGGACCTCGGTCTTCCTTATTCAGCGCTCGGAGTGATTTTACCTGGAACCGTCCATCCTCGACGTGTTTATTTTTCATACAGGGCTAGCATAAGTGATTCGTTCGTTTTGGGAAGGCTATATTTTGAAAAGTATTATACGTACGTATGTGAAAGATATATGTGAAAAGAATCACATACTCTGCAGGTTTGTATCGTGTATTCGAGCTGAAAGAACGCATCGGTGATACAGTGCAGACAATTGACAGGACTATGCTACGAAATGTATGGAAGGAGCTCGATTATCGACTGGACGTGTGTCGTGTCGCCAAAGGGGCACATATTGAATATTTGTAGAGGGTGTATAAACTTGGGGAGTTTGTGCTTCTTTTTATATATCTTTTATGCGAAGTATACGTGTAATACTTTTGAACATATAGGCTTTTCAAAATGAATGAATCATTTATGCTAGTCCCATATTATGCAGGGCGTTTTGTCCTTTTTATTGATTTTAATTATATATAATGATTTAGGATAGTGTAAACTAAACGATGTCAATAATTGACCGCAGGTCAGGTTAGTAGTTGACCACGTGGTCATCTTTTAAAACACATTATACTATAAAAATGAGCATTTTATTACTTGTTTCTAATGAAATTATATGTAAAATAGATATAATATAAATAGTACACCAATTTGATTAGTTTGTGTTAGTAGTCGACCACGTATGTCAACTTGTAGATGTAATCGGAATGATACGATTCAGTAGTAGACCGTGCGGTCAATGAAGTTTTTGATGTAGGAATGAGAGAAACAGTGTGTTCAATGCATGTAAAATTGAATAGCAATTAAGACAATGAAAGTTTTAGGCAGGAAAAATCAAAAGCTGAGTTACCATCAACTACGCACGCTTTCCTAAGAACAGCGCGAAGAAGATTGCGTTATGGAGCAATACGACTGCTGTTACTAACATTAAATCGTCCGTAGTCACGATAAACAACTATATCTAAGCGACAATATACGAACATCGCGTCCGCAGATACCGTAACACATCTACTGCGCTTGTTTCGAAGACCATTATTTAAAAAAAGCTCATTTTTCAGGTTTAAGTGAAAGATGGTCAACTTCTGATACATGGTAAATGATTGGTGCCTTTACCTTATGTATTTACTGACTACTTCGACAATTTCTCAGAAATTGCGCATCTACTTCAGCATTTATTTATTACATTGACATATTATTTAGAGAGAATATGTATGAGAATAACGAGGATATCAAAATAGCCGTATTTGGGACATATATAATAATTTAATTACGTAAATTTTATTGAAAAACGCAAGAAGATTAAATTAGGAGGTGAATTGAAATTATTGATAATCAAGGAAATTCGTTTAAAAAGTATTGGGTATGTTTTAATTTTGGTAATAAAAATTGATATGGAAATATTTTATTCTCCCTTTAATAGATTTTGTGTAGAATACGATTCTTAAAGTGATTCTTCTCCGCTCGCCTTTTCGACCGCCGGATTTTCAAGTGCAGCTGCTCGACATTCGTCGTATCGCTACTTAGCCGCGGCGAAGTAATTTACTAAGTCGCATTAGCTACCTCGCATATAGAACTAACAGTGATTCTAGTACCTTCCGCTGTCCTTAGATGAGGCGATAATGCCATGAATTTACATCTAACGATGTTTACTCGGCGACATCGAGTTTACGATGTCTTATGATCGCTTCACGGGCGAAAAGTAGCCGAAGGAAATGGGCCATTTATTCTCGTCGGGCAACTAAACTAGAAGTAACCAAAAGGACCATGTACCTTTAGGAGATGGTAACATTTTATATGGTTCTTATTTTACTACTATATTATGATTTTTTATCTGGAAGAATTTATATATGGATAAATACCAATTGTGACTATCCTTTTTGCTAGTAATTGTGACAAAGTTTCAAAAATAATATAACTAGTGTTTAGAAACTAAATCGATATTTAATCTGCAATAGTAAAAATATGCAAGTGGAAGAGTAGTACAAAGATATAAATAGTCTAAAGAAGGAAGCGTAATAAAAGTAAATCACAGACCGTGCTTATTCCGTTGTTTTGAAAGTTTGCATTGATCGTACATGTTCCAAAGTTGTTGGCTATATTTTCGTTGTACATCATTTTCATGCAGTAAGTCGTGTGACACGGTTTGTTATACTAAGAAGATAGTTTATCCTAGAAGATAGCCATCCTAGAAAAAGTTTATCTATTCTTTTTAATGTGCTATCTCAGTACGCGTATTTGATAACCACAAACGTAGGTGAGCTTTTCAATCTTCAGTGCTGCACGTAATCGGGCCTGACATCTGCTCTAGAGCCTTCATCCGAGACAAGTTCAATTTACAAAGCAAATTCTCAATTAGATTCAGCAGGCGGAACAAGTGCGCAATTCCTGCGAGATGGAGCAGTCCGATTATTCACAACACGGACTAACAATGGGCGATCGTCGCCGTCGCCGTAACCGCACCACTTTACTGTTACGAGATAATGACAGAGACGGCGAAATTACTAAAATTAATGGACACTATGCCGAATATATTTTTGCGGTCCATCTTATTTACGTTGTATATTATAATAGATACCAACAGCTTTGTACGCAATAATTCTGTAAATACAATGCAATATCAATAAGTCACAATAGCAGTATTTATTTACGTCTGATATTACATTATTGAATTATTGCAGAATATTACTTTATGTTAATAGAAATTCGAAACTACAATTGCCATTACTTTGTTTGATGCTAATGACTAATACATCAATTTAATTATATTTATATCAACATCTGCGTAAGAAATGATATACCTAAGCTTTAAATTGCCTTTAAGTTATAGAAAAAAGTCATCTCTACACATTTCGACCAAACTTCTCTCACATACTTCCTTAAGGTAAAATTCGACATCGATTTTTCGTCACTCACTTTAGCGCCCGTGTTCCATATCAGAATTGCGAGTGGCCGAGCGCTTGATAATCCACGAGGCGATACGTACTTGTCGAAGTGCGGATTATAATCGTCCCCTCGAAAAGAAGGAGAGAAACAAAAGGGAAGGAAAAGGGAAATACATCCACGACCGAGGGCAGCGGATAATTGCGCCTGCCAATCACGCCGGTAAAAGGAATAGGAAAATGACCGGCGAAAGCAAGGATACAAAGAACGAAGGAGAAGCTCGAAGAAGAGAGAGACGTCCTCCGAGATTCGACAATGCCCCCCTCCCACTTCCAACCACCCAACCAACTTGGAGTCTACCCACCCCTTTTTATACCCTCTTTATACCGATGTCCCATTGAATGCAACTTATGGAAGTCCGTTCCACAAAGTTGCCTCGCGGATTTTCGTGACGGTGGAGAAGGCTGAGAGGGGCTGGCGGTGGGGGTGGGAGGGCGGTAAGCTCCCACGTCGTCGACAATAGCCGTCCCCCGAGAGCACGGCAGTTTCTCATTCCCTCCACCTCGGCTAGTCGCCGGACCTGAGGGAAAGGGTCGTGTGGAGAAGGTGGTGCGCCGACGGGGTAGCGCTCATTCCGACCGCAAGATTTAGAAGCCAATTTTCGCGAGCATTGACCAGACTACCCCGACGCTCCCTTCCACTTTCTCTCTCTCTTTCCCTCTCTCCCTTTCGCTCTCTCTCTCTCTCTCTCTCTCTCTCTCTTCGTCGCTCTCTTTCTCTCTCTTCTCCCTCCTTCTCTTACGTTTGCCAACCGCGACTCTTTCCTCCTTTTACCGCTGCCAAGAGCGGCGGACTCCCGTTGAAAGCGAGCGCCGAAAGTATGGCTGGTCGAATGACCGACCGCCAAATCGTTTTTTGCGCAAGAGACTAGCCCGAGGAGCAGTCCTCTGAGAGTATTTCGATTTTGTGCCGATTGATTTGATTTATTTGAAGTACAAGATCCGCCGTTAAGCTCGGGTTCTCCGCGAGGGAAGAACGTCTTGGGTTCTGCTATTGTATATTATCGCTTTGCGAAACTACTGCTCTTGCTGGAAGAAAAATCTGATCCTCAATTATATTTCCATCGTGTATTTGATAAGGGATAAAACTGCTAAGATGACCGAGTATTTCTGGGTTTGTTATCAAGGATTTTTGTTGGCCAACAAAATTTTGTTTAATAATCTCTAATATATTGAAAAAGTATTCCAGTAGTTCGCACTGCTAACACTACTGGCCTTTGAATTATCCTCTCTAAAAATTTCACGTGAAAGTGGTAATTATCGTACTTATAGCGGTAATTAGCAGTGAGATGCAGAACGAGATATTAAAAAACCAAGGTTACGTCGCCCCACACAACGTTCTACGAAAAAGTCCTTATATCCTTCCGCCGTTGTTATTGCACGATTATGTTTCTTAAAGTATTATTTAGCCCCCCAACGTGAGTCAGAAGTTCAATCGAACGGCCACCGTAATAAAAACTTTAAGGATAAGACTCTTCGAGGATATAGCTTCGAGCCAGAAAGCATTCATATTTCCATTCCACAGCCGGGACATGATTGTTTTTGCTGAAATTCCGCTCAGTCCCCGACCGCGTGCTTCCGCGTTCTATCAGGCTCCATGACCGCACAAATTTCCTTCGCATTTTATCGTCGATCGTCAAGCTTCCTGCTAATACTTTACGTGCGTCGCGTCTGGAAATTCTTGGGCGGCCACTAACGAGGGCTGGTGCGACGATCAAACGCTATAGGAGCCACGCCAGGGAGACCGACGCTATCTATTCAAGATGCCAAACGCTCCAAGGATGAAATTAGAGTAGACGGCTGCTGTCCAGAAGTCCGTGTCGGTGAGAGAGCCGCGGCGATGTATAGCTCGGCAGAGGTAAGAACAAGGAAGACGGGGATGGAGTCGACGACGAGTGGGAGAGAGACGTCGAAAACGTCCTCGCGTGTACGCGCAATTACTCTCCCTCGTCATATCCGACGCCGGTCTTTTCATTACCCTCCTAAATGGCGCATGAAGTGCCCACCTATCTCCCTCTGAAGCTGAAATACCGCGGATAGGTGAGGCGGCAGAAGTACCTTCTCTCCAGGTCTCTCGGTAACGCTACTGCCGCAACTCCAATAATTACTGGTACCTCAGGAACAATGGGTCGTGCCTGTCATAACTGTCATCTGCGGCAATGGCCTCCCGTTATTTAAGACTCGAGGCTTATTAACTCTAATGGCCGCCAGAGTTACGGGTGCTTCTTTTCTGGAGTGACCCCCGGAGATACGGACGATCGTCTCACGGCAGGTCGGAGCGCGTTTTCTTCATTCTCGAACGGGCCCTCGATCATCTTTCTATCGAGTTCTCCTATTGCACCTGTCCATGGCCGCGAGCACTTCTTCTAAAAATGTTTGGAGCGCGGGAAAAGATACGATTTGTTGGCCAGGGGATGATACGTTCTACTCGAAGATCAAGGACCTTCAATTTTCTTGGCGATGTCTATTGGTTTGACTTACATTTATATATCTATAGAAAGTGTTTGTATTATAATCTAATACGTGGATTTAAAATGTTCACTAGAATTAAGATTATTACATATGACATATAACATAACTTAAGTTATGATATTGAAGAGAACATAAATTTCGTCCATTAAGTTAGTTAGATAAATTCGCGTAGTTATATTTAAATTCCATATGTGCCATTGTTTCAATATTCTATGATAATCCGTATAAACCGGTTGAAGTCCTTATCGGATTAAGTTATAATTTTGGTCTCTGATTTTAAGTTCAATACTAGTACAGCCAGCAGTGTCGACGTTATTATCCAATAATACCGTGACACTGCATATTGATATTTCCCGATAAGTCGTTCCGAAATTTAAATCCACTTATACCTTTAGGGCGCAATATAGAACACCATAATTCTGTCACTGATGATATACCATTATTAAAGGATACTTTCAATATTCATTTAAGCGTCCGATTAATCCATTTATGGAATATAAAATCACTTTAAAATAGTACCCTTTGTAGTAATGCATTTACGCTAATAGCCTTTCGAAAATGCGCACAGAGTTATCGATTGCACGAATACAAAAGCAATCGTGAGCGCAATTTAAACCTCTTGCGTCGATTCATCGCACTCACGACTGTCCTTACTCTCCTTCCTTCGAGTTTTACGCGTTTCTCGCCCCTCTCGTCTACATAGAAGTTTCAGGCAGCAAGCCACATCCGACGAAAGTACCTTAAGACGATTCAGCGTTATTTAATACAAAGTGGAAATCACTTTTAGCCGGTAGCCGTGCTGGTTTTATATCGGCTGAAATTGCGGAGCGGGGCGGGCGGCTTCGAGATTATCTTCTTAAATTTTACGAGGCCGTAACGCCCGGTCCATCCTGCCGTTGCGCTGTTGTAGAAGGAGAGGGAGGGACAGTCAAAGTAGCGCCACGATAGACTATCTCCGAGGATCCCGCGGTATTTCCACGGCGCTATCCTCAATGCGCATGCTGAGGAGAGAGCTTTAGAATTTTCAAGACGTCACACGTGTCTCTCGGCGTTCCTGCTTAACGAGGGTATTCGGAGAAACGCAATCGTTCCTTATCGCAGGAGCGGCTACGGTGGAGTGTGATCGAAGCTACCGATATTCTTCGAAAGATCCTGGATTATAGTAATGGGAGATCGAAATTGCGGATATCTTTTCATCGATCACTGAATTATGCTGGGGGAAATGCTGGTCGATCGATACTTTTTATCCCAATGCGGGTTCGTGGAGGAAGAAAAATCGGGTTATTAACATTCTAAGAATTGTTTCAAACTATATATTTCAATTAATTATAAACGTCAACGCTCGTATTATTAAACTGCTAGTTTTAATAAGATTTATTCAATGATAGGAATGCGTGTGATGTTACGAGAAAGAGCGCGTCCTGTGTAAGTAAATGCATTACAGAAATAATGTTTCGCTTTCGCGTAAAACGTTATATTAAAATGCCTGCCTCCAGATTACACAGATACAGCGTAACTTTATTACGGACAGGAATAGCACCATAAAGTTGAAATAATCTCTTTCTGTATTCTACTGCAAAGTAAGTACAGTTTGTTATTATATGTATACTATCGCAGGTAAATTCATATGATTCAGCTAGCACCAAAGTACACGACTAGAATATTGTTGATACATACCTGACATATTTACATTGTATACAGTGTTTAATTGTAGATATGAAATTAGAGACTTTAAAGATGTTAAGAGTACAAAGTGTCTTTCGGTGGGCGGGTATATTTACCCGTAACCCGTTTGGCTTATCATCTTAGCATCCGTGAAATTCGGCTCTGAGCACCAATACCATTGAGATTTAACGTTAGCGAGTCGATTTCTCTCAAAATTCCCTACCAAGAATTCGGAATCAACGGTCCATGCACCGGCTGCTATGCATATCGAATACGTATGCATCAGTCTTACCTATGAATAGATTCACTCGAGAACTATCCTGAAGTTCCAAATCATTAAACCACAGATTACCCAGATAAACCTTCAAAATCCATCTCGTTAAAAGTAAAAAGTCGTCTAATAAATATTTATCCTACATTTCCAATATACATTTCTGCCAAGAAATCCAGTGTTTTTGCATCATAATTTCATCTATTCTGGATGCACAATATCGATAAATTCTAATGACATACCAGAAAACCAAATGCTCTTAATACCTCCGATACATCATCGACGAATCGGGCAAAATGATCTGCAACGATTAATCCCCACCGATCGAGCATCCGGAAAATTCGGCCAGGAGTATCAATTCCACTGGGATTTAATATCGGCTTCTCCCAAAATTCCTTACCGAGAACTCGAGTCAAGGGTCGCTGCATCGGCCGCCATGCACGTCAAGTACGCAGCCACGCTCATGGCGTGCACTCGTAAGTACGTGTGCGCAGAACCTACCCAAATGGAACCTCTCGAAGACCTTCTTGGAGAGCTCGAGTATCTCGCGAGCCGGCGAATGACCCGATCCGCTGGTAGCCAGCGCATGCCTCACGCTCGACAGATTGCTCGAAATTCAAAGAGGGCCGCAAGTCGATAAGCGGTTATCGCTTTCAGGCTTAACCAGAGCCCAGGGATCGAGCTGAGGTGCGTCGAGTTCTCGAGGCACTTCTTTTTGGGGTTGCACCGCTGCTGCGGGCCACTCGACAGCGTATCTCTCGAGGGCCCTGATAACGGTGCGGTTACTCGTTCTGCAGGATACCTACGGATGCGTGTACTCGAGGAAGGTGGGGCGACACGATAGGATTATACGTGGGTACCGCTTGGAGCTTCGTTGACCCTCCTCAACCCACATTCGTTTGGGCCACTCGTGCCGCGATCATGGCTCGCTCTTCGCTCCCAGGGTAATTTGTATCGACGCAAAGAAGAAAAGGAGAAACAAGTGGGAATGGCCTATTGCTGTTTATACCTCGTGATCTGAGGCACTGTCGGCCGTAAAATTGACAGTGCACGGAGTATTACTTGTATGAGATAATTCAACTTGGTTGGGATGAAGGATGTCGGAAATACTGTTGTGTTTTTCAAATTAATGTTCTTCTGGCAAATGTTATTGTTTCAAGAGATTATACAGAGTGTACCTTTTTAAGAATGTACTCTGAATTAATTTGGCAGAAATTAACAAATTTCTTGAACAAATATTTAAAAATTATTTTATTAAACAATAATATTATACTAACTTCCATAAAATATTGAAAATTCTTAAGAGAAATTGACGATGAAATTCTCACCAATGCAGTAAGTAGCATTTATGTTTTTCACCGTCGGATATTATCTTGATAAATTTCCTAGGGTAATCTGTAAGTTTAAAGAATCGACTGCTTTGTATGCATCCTCGATTGAGCGTTATTTGTATTCTAAATACTTGGTGAAAACTCTTCGTAAACTTGCATCTTTTTAAAATATTCCAGAATAAAGTATTATTCGAGGTTATACTTATCCTACTTTAACGTTACGGCCGTCCTAAAATAGGCTATTAAAATGCCGACTTAACTCACGTATCCGGCCTTAATGCCGGGAGCGACGAGGCAAAAGCCGAGTGGAAGGAAAGTTTTAATTCAATTCGTCCTCTCGCACGGAAGTGGTTCGCCGCCAGGAATGAAGCGGTGGGTTCCTGCTTCTGTCGCTCGAACGCGGAACTGCGCGACGGATGACCAGGATGTTAACTCGATTGGTTACCATACTCTTACCTTAATGCGTTTATCGAGGAGGTTAATATTATCCTAACTTACGTACCGTTACGAGCGGGAATTCCTTTATAGACCGCGATGGAATATTCATGCGCGTGATCTTAGGAGAGCTCGGCCATAATTAAAGCGGTTGGCTACTGTGCGCTATTCCTAATGT
Organism: Ampulex compressa; assembly: GCA_038496175.1. Lineage (NCBI taxonomy): Eukaryota > Metazoa > Arthropoda > Insecta > Hymenoptera > Ampulicidae > Ampulex > Ampulex compressa. The sequence goes on along the minus strand of JBCFXI010001556.1, from coordinate 35,170 downwards.
TTTCTAATTACATAGAGCCACGTAAGGATACTCACAGGTTATGAGTTATTCTTACAGCCAGGATATAAGTGCATCAACTGTATGAAGGTTTAAGTGTCTACTTAATGCATTCTCGAACATCGGGATATATTAGTAATGCATCCTTCGAGTAGACGTGATCAAGAAAACATTATCTTAAAAGAAGGCTATATGAATTTTTCCTGAAGAAAGTCAATAGTTGTTTTTCATCTGAAATTGTTTCTTGTTAGAAATGCATCACTTGAGATTTTAATTTACAAAATTTTCCCTTGGACTTGAAACATCTAAAATTTTTGTTTAAACTTTATATTCTTTTGGGAAAATTTACAAAGGATAAAATTGTCGATATCCATTTTATCGCAAGGTTTGAAGCAAGAGAATAATAAAGTCAAAGAATCTAGAATGATTGAAGACTATATATTTTTTTTCGCAATCGGCGTAATTTACATCAAATCGCTATGTAATACTCATCGATTACTATTATATTCTGTTCCATGTGTAACAATACCAAAGTATTTAATACATCGTTTAACACAATTTAACAGTATATCATAAATGAACAAGTAAATACAAAAAAGAGTAAGGATCCAATTCGATCGACAGTAAATGGCAGATATATACCTTTTCCGGAGAAAATGCGATAAAATATGCAAAGAGAAACGAGCCTCTGTCTACCTTAAAATATCCCGCTTTTGGCGAAATTCGCAGGATATCGCGGATGTAAAGGGCGCCGACGGCCGTTTCAATTTTCGTGGAACGACTCTACGAGGCAAGGGCCGTTAATCGGAAGCGTTTCGGTAGGAACTGTGGCACGCATGAGAAAGCAAGGAGGAAACGCGGAGTGTCGAGATAATGGCGTTATTATACCCGAGAAGTAGATCGTATCGTAGGACGAGAACCAGAGCCGGTGGAAGAACGGAGGCAGGAGCAGCCTCGGAGGGCCTGCTGGTAGTCATACATACGTAGCTCTTTAAGAACGGTAGCTGCTCCTCGATAACGATAACTCTTCTGCTTTTAACAGGGGCAATGCACGATACTACTATCCTTCTTTGGTCGCGTACAACAAACGTTTCTTTTCTATGGAAGCAGAATGCATTTCATCGGTACGACGCGCGAAATATGATGTATTTTTAACCGAATTCATTTTAAACAATTCCTCTACCATGATTTTAACGACAGTGAGTTATCTTTCGTACATAAAGAAACGAAACAGAAGCATCGCATAGTGGCTAAAAAAGAACAAAAGGTATATATCGCTGAGAGGCATTGTGCAAGAGATATATTTAAACTATACGATAGAGCATGTTATACAATATAAAACATATTAAATAAAAGTTACTTTGCACGCGTTGCTTTAATTTTATAACAGTAGTATTTTTAATATTACAGTATACAGTATATGAGTGTTTTTAAAACATGTACAAATTGTCACAGCTTGAACTTCGTAATTAATAAAACCAAAAATGAGTTTTTATACACGCTGCATTTTTCTTGAACTATGGAAATCTATGACCGTACCGCAGAACTTCTGGTTTCAAACCAAAACCGGAGATGATATTGGATTATCCTTCCTTAAAAATGACAGCCTTTCCATTGCCACTGTCGCGCATATCCCGCGGGTCAATCGTCCCCGAAAGGTCAAAATCCTTTAATGAATCATTGCTCCAGAGGAAGGGCGTAGGTATTGGAGGGAGGCTACGGTCGATAGGAGGAAATTGTATGAGGGACGCGTTCGTGGATACTGGATACGTAGCTAATGCGAGGGTGCAGACAGAGTTCATCTCAGTCAGGATTTGTCCTCACCCTGACAAATTGAATAAGAATCGCTTCGGTATGCCTAATTCCACGTGACACGCGAAAGATTACCGCGCTGCTATACTGTACGTCGCCTTCTGGTAAGCCTTGTGGTAAGAATTAGATCGGAACTAGGCTGACTTGCGGTGAACCAGAATCTAGGTCGCTAGTTCTTAGAGACAAAGGTATGACAACGTTGAAAGATTATATAACATCAACTACTTACTACACTTCATAATTGTTAAAACTGATGTCCACTCTTAAATCGCAACTCATATATAAGATAAAGTAGAAGCTGAGATTGAAAGTAACTTAATATAAAAATGATATACGACCTCGCAAAGCTACAAAGAATTTTTTACTCATTTTTCTTATCTTATAAAAAGAAACCGTTTCCTTTTCAAACTTCTCGTATCAACCTTTTCACCTCCGCAATTTACTCCACCTTTACGTATTGCAGTAGCCAGAAAAAGCTTGAACGTTCAACGATCTCAGCAATCTGTATCACAAACGAAGTAGCCAAACACACTGTCTGCGTTTCCAGAAGTGCTAACGAGTGCAGATGAAAAATTCTTAACCCAACCCCGTGTGTCGGCATATCTACCAATTCGATATACATCGACCAGTTGGAAATATAAGATATAACAGAACTCCGTGAGGGGCTTCGGGAGGACGTTAAGCGTGCGAGAAGATTAAGTTTCTAGCCCGAGGTCTCGTGGTCTAGTTACACGACGGGCCTCTTACCACCGTGTACGCGGTGTCTCATCGCCGTGGGGCGCACGAAAGGATCCGCTCGAGAACTCTTGGGAGTGAAAAAGGGAGCAGGGAGAGAGAGAGGGCTGTTGTCGATATGACCGGTGGCAGTCAGTAAGCAGGTCCTTCGTCGGCAGGTCAGGTCGCACGCCAGCTGACGCGCCTCAGGATAATAATGTCAGGTTGCGTACATTAACTTTAATTAAGAATTTAACACAAGTTTTTGCGCTCTCGTATCAAGCCTTTTGTCGTGACGCACTTCCACCGAAAAGTGACTAACATTGTGTGCAGTACGGTATTATGCGCGTAGACGTTTGAAATGCTGCATACAGAGTGTCTATTAGAACTTTGGGAGACGATGTAAATATATTAACAGCGTCGCGCATTGTCAGTAATCACGTACTGTACAAACTATTTCTTACTATTAATGCCTTTGCTGTTGATTACGTATCGAATTATTCTCAAACTTGCACAGAAGATTTTACAAGATTTTTGATATTACCGGTTTGGTGGATCGGCAAAAGAGTATAAGCCAGATTTATGAATTTTATGGATAAATGCTTATAGTGTTACGTAGATCGAATAGTACATTATACTACTAGAATCTCAGATACCGAGAATAGGAAAATGAGGCTGATATCGAATATAAAAGCGCTGCGCTTATCAATCTTTTTGAGCCGCGGCCGAAGAAAATATGAATAAAATAACACAAGTACAAACGAAAATTAATTTTATTTTAATAATACGAACTACAATATTGGTAACAGCATTAGATATTATTAATGTAAATTTCAATTTTGGAGAAGTTTTAAGAAATCAGCTAATTTTTGATTTATGTTCGACCGGCTAATCCTTTCATCTAGAGAATACCGCAACCCGTTAAATATACCAACCGCCCCAATTTTGAGCTGTGACCCATAGAACCAAGCTGCCGATTCACATTAAATAAATTTTTATAAATTTTAAATAAAAATCCATATAAAGTATGCTCGACATATATATACATCTCATTCGAAGCAAGGAATGGAGGCACGCGAGACACACAGTGGCTCAAGGTTACCCTAAAATAGAGCATAATTACGTGCATACGTAATTAGTAATAAATATTATAATATCAATAAAAAGAAAATACAATACATCGCTCTAAATACGCATAGCATCTCCTGGCCTTGTAAGTGGGACGCACAATACACACGCGCGCGCTTGTGCATACACATACACACCTACATACATACAAAAATACATACATATAGGTGAGACTCATTTAGGTATCACCTTAGTATGTACACTTCAGCAGCCTTCGAATTAAACGACGCGGCGGTAGAGCGGGTCCTCGGATTCCTCACCGGGTGGACCTGCCGTCGGGGCTGATTAAACTTGCAAAAAGTCGTGGTTCAGCGCAGAAATATCGCGGGGACCTAATAAGAGAGGCACGAAATTTTCGGGGCTGGATTCGAGGTTTAATATCGTTCCGTAGCACGCAGCCGAGGAATAACGCGAGCTCACTGGGCCGGGAATGGAGCGAGCTCCGGCGGTCGTCGGTTCCTCGGCCGCGCAGAGCCGAGCCGAGTTTTCATTTATTCTCCGGCTGATTTACGGCTCTGCTCGGATAAGTGGGCTGCCCGGTGAACCGCGCAAATGGCCGGGTCCAGTTTCCTTCTCCCACGCAATGCGCGAAACACATTGTCTTCCTTGCGTATGCCAGTTGCCTCACCGTCTGAGCGTGTTCCGTGAGTCTTGGGATTTGATTAACGGCCTCCGGGAGGGCGAAAATCCTTATTCTCCTCCTTCGGTATGTTCGGTAGGTCTCGATATTCAGAGCCTAGGATCTTATGTACGCCGATACGATCGTATATCACGGTTCATGTATAAACGGCAATGCTCGGAAAGCTCTTAGCACGTATATGCTCGTTTCTCCGTTGATACGATTGTGCAATTGATTATCGTACGACGATTTTACTCTTCTTTACGATGATTATCGTTACTGGCTGTATCGATCGAATGTTGCGTTACAAGTAAAAGCGCAGAGATGTGCAATTATATATAATATAAAACGCGTGATATCGTTTTTTCGATTATGGCGAGTTATGGATTTTAGAAGAGAGGTGGGAGTTACAATGAGATATAGGTACGAAACAACGCGAATCATTTCAGGGCAGTAGGCATTGGACAATAAAAATATCCTTCATTTGAATACACAATGGTCGTTATATTTCAGACATTCTATATAGCGCGTGTATTTCAACCAAAATTGTGTAATATCTATTGTAGCCGACGTTTACAGGTTATTACTTTAGGATGAAAAATCGATAGGTACCTAGTAAGAACAAGATACGGCTTGTCGAACCAAGGAAAAGTGAGGTAAAGATAACCGGTTTGATCATAGTCATTTAACACGATATTTGATTGGCTTATTTGATAAATACATAGGAACGGCTTTCGAAACTAACGCGGCAAGGAAGCACGCGACGTAAAAATACGCCTAAGTTACCTAACAAATCTTTTCCTCGGTTCAACAATAAGACCAACCAGGGGGTCAAATGTAGGATCAGCATACACCTTACGTTGTACCACGTCTCAGCCATTCGCGTTCGCGTACAATCACCGACGATTACGTACTCTAACTTGGATGTTGAAGAAACGAACCAGTGTGAGCTCCCTCCTTCCTCAGGCTTCGTAATGGAAACTATTTTAGAGTTTCATCGGGCTGCCGGGTTTTTCAGGCGAGGGTGAGCTCCCTGCGCACAGCGGGCAGGCAATTAATTACTCAGGACGGCTAATATCAAAGCAGCGAAATCACACCGAAATTACGTTAAGCGAATCTTGTAAGACATCCGGCTGGAGACTACGGTCCCCGGTGGGGCTTCACGTTTCCGCTTCTTCGATGGTTCGTCGCCGGTGCCGCGAACTCCCCGAGGACAACGACCCGACCGTTGTACCGTACACCCCATACGCCGGGTATAATAAGATGTCGGCCATAAACGTCTTAGCACTTTGCGGGATGCGCTTAATTGATCGTCGCCTCGCTACGCGACAACGACGACGATCCTTGTACCTGACGGCGACGGAGGCGCAACGATGTCACTTCTGGCAGGTGTGTTCTGTCGCATCGATAACTTATCGTCGTATCGGAGTCTTAACCCCTTCTCCAGGAAGGGTACAGATACGGGGTGCTTCTTGATGGATAGAATAAACGATAGAAGAATAAACTTTCACGATGTACTGCGCTGGTGGTAAGGGTGAGAATAGGAATTGCAGTTATGTATCTGATGTACTCAAATTTCCGGACCTTTTTTGTGCTGTGATGTGCTGTAAAAGTTTTGTTTGTAACTTATCTTGTGCGACTTAGCTGAAGAAATTATTTTAGAGTATATCGTGTTTAGTATATAGAGATTGAGTAAGAGAAGGGACGATGAGAGGTGTTTGAGATTACGTTATAGTGATTTCGGAATTTTACCATTGTGTTTAAAGTTTAGCATGTTTTACTTCTAAAAAGCTTTTTGCACCACCAAAGTCGAATAAAAAATGATCAAAATATGTAGATGATCAAACTTTTTTTTGTAATTGTCTTTTTAACGTCGTGTAGAGAAGTTCCTTTTAATTGAAGCTATTTATCAGGGTAGGGTTTCAATCATAGACCCACTTATGTACAAAGATATTGTACAAACACCTAAAAAAAAGTGTTAAGTAAAAAATCAATCCTAGATTGCATTGCTTCCTGCATTTTTTATATTGGCTGCTAAGCTCCACATGGCTTGTAATCTTCTATTTTGTATAAATTTGACACATCTAGAATAGCAACATACTCATCACGAATAACAGCGGATTTTCTCGCCGAAATCCAGCTTTTTATGTATTATACTGTCGAAATCTCTTGTCCAAATGATTGACAACATCACAAGAAAGAGACTCTTACAAACGAGCAACTAAAAATCCAAATATCCGATACTTCACAGAGATCAATGAACCGTCTGATATCGAGCCACTTATAAACACTACGAGTGGTGCTGTACATGTCCAGAAAATCCACAGGAGATCTACCCAATAGATCCGTTATCCCAATTAAGCGAGAGCCACCATGTCGAACGTTCAGAGATCTCATGGTCTTCGTCCCGTTGTACATCTGGAATCCCATCGGTATCCGAATGATTCCTCCTGGATGGTCTTCCAGGAACGTTTCGATACTTCGAACCGTTGGCTCGCGCATGGAACGATCGGCCGGAACAGAAAAACGCGGTTAGCCTGGCCTCCGAAGATTAAAGGGCCCCGCTCTTCTGACCCGTAAGCAATACCGCGAGCATTAAACGCCATGTGTTTGACAACGTAACGCGCCGCGTCGAGATCTAAGGGAGAGGCCGCTTCGGAATATGGAACACGTGTAGGTTCGCAACACTCGTGACTATCATCCATTCTACGGTGAGGCGGTTCTCTCGAGCGCGCCACCGAGAAGATAGTTGTCGGATGTACAGAAATATAGCCGACTAAAATTAGGGTCAAATGCCACTGTGCCTTGGCGGATAGAGGCTTGGACTTCTACGTCAGATACTCGGATCTCGAATCAGGCCTATCATCCCCCGTGTTATTCCACGCGAAACCGGTGTCGTGAGTTCGTTAATTTGGACCCGAATTTCGACACTGGGTCTTTGAGGTGAACGATCTCGGCGGACGGTGGTGAAAATCAGGCGTGGCAACGAAACAAACAAAATTAGGGTGGCACCTCTTGCAATAAAACGACCCCTGACTGATACGGTAATGACGACGGATTCATTCTGCGCCACGGGGAGTTTCTAGTAGATGCGAGGATGAAGACGTTGGAGGTAAGTGCATTTTTCTCTGCCTCCTGAGCCGATTGCGAGAGCAGGCGAGAAACCTGTTTCTTTCGTTTTCGGAGTCCGTTTCTAAGAGGTTTCACATTACATTCTACTGGTCAAGGTAGCTTGGGACTCGTAACATGTATTTTATATGTAAAAATATATAAGTAACCTCCAGTGTCATTGAAAAATGCACCTTTTTTTATTACTCGTTTTCCTTCGTTTTTTATTGTATATTTAAGTAACGTTCGACGTCGATTGCTAATATCATATGGACCACTTATTTTGAAAGTGGTATAAGTCCATTAAAAAAAAATAGGATATCATGTAATTTATGCTTAATTTAGTATAAACTTTTTATTTATCACTAGTTAGCATTGAATATTTTAAAAAATACCAATGCTTTATTTAATTTAAAATCGCACCACTTTCAAAATAAACTGTCCATATATTCTTTCGTTGAAAAGTATTACGAATATAGTAGATTGAGAACATTGATTTTTCTACACGAAGACCAGTGTAAACATAGGAGCTACTGTCGTAATTAAAAAAAATATTTTCTACGGCAAGATTGAATTTTCGATGCTAATATTCCCTCGCTTGTGCGTTCATTTTTCTCTTTAATTTGCAGCATTAATTGCGAGGATAATTTAATTTAGCATCCGCCATGTGAGGTGAAATTTTCCGGGCTTCATCCGCTACGCAAAAATCCGGACTTCTGCTCACTATACTATTCGTGCCATTGATTATTCGTTCTGCATCATCTTATAGCTATGCACACCTGCATTATAAATCAATCATTTGCAGTGGTCGGAAATGAAGTTTGTCGGTATGAACCGACATCATCATGGCCGTAAAATCGGGGAAAATAAAGCGATGATTGCAGCGTGCACGTCTCACGATCATGCGGGGGATATTCAATTACACTGCGTCGGTAAGCCGTCAATGCAGACAGCAATTACAGAGTAGTGGCCTCCTGGTTGCCAAAAACGGCGGGCGTTCACTTGATGACACGTCGTGTGCAAATATTTGGCAGGAAATCCATAGGTGCGCGCAAATATTTATCGGGCGTACCCCGAATAAAGCGGCCTGGATGTAAAGTTTCGTCTACGGACGATTTTTAACGTATCCTCCTAATTGCACGCGACCGACCTGGCCGCATAATTTATAAAAACAACAGTGCCGCTGGTTGAATTCATTAAAACTATATTTCTCCCAGCAATTCAATCCCCTTCAACAACGCAGAAGCCCATTCAGATTTCATAAAGGATGCTTCATCGATACGAGCAGTTATTCCATTTCCATTGATCGCTTCGTCGGTAATGCCTAACGGACCGTATTGAGTATTGATGCTTAACTTCCGTGTTTTGTGCAGCAAAATACGCTCGACGTTTGCATATCACGCAGACAAATATTTTTCTAAAGTATACAGAGTCTAAAGTGTTGAATCGATGAAATGAAGTGTTGCATTCGTATCGAAAGCGCGCAATGCGTGTTTCAATAACGATGTTAAGGAACACGATTTACACTCCATTTGAAACAGCTACATACATACATGCATACTTTGATGCTTTTTCATCATTAACCTTTTAGGTACGACGCACCACTATAGTAGCTTTCTAAAAAATACGGGGATTTGAAAAGTAACGTTAACTGTAGCAAATATATCTTTGAACAGTCGTTTACACTAACCAAAAAACATTTTCCATCGTATTATAAGTCCAAAAAATCTACAAAAACGTTACGAAATTGTATCGTATGTTCGAAAAATGATAGAAGACTAAGATCCAGTTATGAGAGTAAAGATCGTAACGTGGATCTACGTGTGGTACCAGGCTTTAAAATATATCATACCCAATTGCATTATTAATTATTAAAGTGAATCGTTACAGTTAAAGTATGTGCGATATATTGAAAAAAAAATTATAATCTGATCATCAAATACTTCATTCCGATGTACTCGTGCAGAGAACGGCATTGTCCGTAAATATTGCAGTGCTATGTTTCACGTATCGTTTCAAAAAAAAATTTTTTTTCAAACTTAGTTCGCGTCAGACTTTTCTGCCCAGGGAAATAGCCTCGCGCAGAATTCAACCATACCTAAAAGATTAAATGTACGCGTGTCAATTGCATACTATATACCATAGATATATGAGTTTATCGAGCAACACTTCGTATCTTTCCATTCTTCCATGACCTCCAACCACGTTCAACCCACCAAGGGAACGTAATTGTATAGAAAAGTAGCCGAATAAAAAACGCCCAACCATCCAAAAAAACGTGATTGTACGGAAAGATAGACGAATAAAAAATTTCCAATCGTCGTGACGTCGAAATATTCAGGTGAACAACACCTGCTCTTCGGCGTCAGGTGGTTATTCCCCTCCGGGCATTGGTCCGAGGCCGTCGCGTAAATCAGGAGGGATGGCTGTCCAGGGAAAGCTGACCTTCGAGGAAATCAATATCGTCCCGCAGGGACGAGGGTTCGTCGGCAAGAGCGGTCACGAGGAGGACATATATATGTATATGCGCGACAGGGGCACAAGGGGGTAAGCATTCGATGCTCGTTTCGTCTTTCCCCCCTGGTACGGCTGAGGGACAGGAGGATGAGTTGATCTATGACTCAGTCAGGAAGTACGCTTCAACGAGGGCGTACAAAGTGCCACGGAGTCAACCTGCCATCCCGATACCCTTCGGTGGCGCGCAAAGGTCCGAGGAAACCGATGAGCCATTTCTCTCTTCCTGCCCCTTTCTTCCCCTTGAAACTCCTTCTCGTGCTCGACTCTGGCTTTGTCCACGAGAATTGCCGATGGGGACGTCCCTGCTCCCTGTCTGCAAGTCGGAAGTACGATCCGCAGGGCCACGTGGCACCTTCAGAAGGAAGCCGCGGATGTGAAAAACCGGCCGTCCGGAGGAGGATCGTAGGATTGATGAGAGTGATATGGGGAAAGTGGTGCGTGGAAAAAGCCTGGAAGCTGAAAAATTACCGAAATAAAGTATCCATTAAGCGCGTCTGCCGATAACAGGAGTCAGTCCCTCGAGAGAATTATTCTAAGCTGGTCTCTTATATCTAACAGTTCCATTTAATGATCTAACTCTGAATATCAGTCGAGTCGGTCTGAACAGTCTTTCTGTTGTGGTTCTACGAGGATATATAGCATTAGGCACTGTGAAGTAGGATATTAATTTTCTAAGCACCGTTCAAACTTATTGGGACTAAAATCGAGGAAAGTAAAACATCGTGTAAAATAAAAACAGGCTGATCACAGTAAGTTTATAGGATTCTCTTTTCCCTACGGTTAATAAGCTTTTCCCTAAGAATAAAAAGGAAACGGCCATAAAAAGACTGAAAGCCGAACAATCAGAGAAATAAAGTATCCATGTCAGCCATCGGCCAAGAACGAAACGCATTTCCTTGAAGAGATATATAAAGCTGATTTGTTACAATTAACCCCCTTCCCCCTTCCCCTAACTCGGCTATCGATAAATGATGGTGAAAGAAAAACGCATCGTCAGGCCGCGTATAAAAACATCCGAAATCACAGTAGACCAACCCAGAGAGGGCGGAGTAGATTAATTATAGAAACATCACGGGATTGATTTATGAGTAGCAAAGTCATAGAGCTCGTTAAAAATTGAGTTCGGTCTTCGTCAGTGGCGCAACACGGATTTCCATGATTTTGTATGAATAATAGTAAAATTATTTTCTATCTTCTCGTAGCCTCTCGTATTCCGGGAAACAAAAAGCAAGGGTCGGGGTGGAACTGCGAAAGGGCGGGTGACTGACGAGCGTAGAAAAGCCAATTTAACTTCTTTCAGCCCCGAAGAAAGCCGCCTCCTTTCGCAGTGCGAGGCCCGCCCGAGATCGCAGATAGCTGTAATTGAATAACTGTCAAATTAAATGGGCGGGCTTTTGAATCTGCGATATTGAAGAACCAATTCGGTTACCTGATGCTTAGCCGCGTCGAGATTGGTCTCTGATCTCTATTCCTCTTAGGATATACAGGATGTACTGTGCCTCGTAGTTTTTAAATATGTTTTTATCAAGCACGAGTTGAGATAATTTAGAAATTCACCGGGGTTATTTCTGTACAGGAAAGGCGAGGTTTTAAGTTTAAATTTTGTCATGTTTTGCTTTGTTAACTAGATGTTACATTTACGAGAAAATAATTAAATGCGATATGTGTAACCGATCTAATTTTTAAGGAGTATTCTGTATATAACGAGCGAAAAAGAAATATCTGATATTTCTGAATACGAATATTCTCCTCGGTAACAATAAAATAGTAATTGTATATAAATTTTGTTGAGTTTCTAATATATATTCATATAATATAGATAAATATTTATCCTGATAGAATTATACCAAGTTATACCGAGTTATTTATTCACTTTACACCAATTTAACAGTGCAGTTTTGCGTTTGTACTACTTCGAGATCAACGTTCTTGTACATAATTGTTTTAAACATTTTTTTCTATTTAAAGTAAAAAAGTAACAATTATAAAAGTAACATAACGATTTCAAAGCAGAAAAGTTTATTGACCTCTGGTTACCCGAATGTTTTTCTTATTTCGCGATGCATCATGCACCTACGATTTCCACCCGTACTATTTTAGAATCACCCTGTATAATGTCGTTGTTGCGATCAGCCTTGCACGAGTGATTAATAGCGATGAGATTTTTAATATCTGTAAAGTGCTGGCCCCGACGCTCGTTTCATCGCGACGCCTCGCGTCTCCCGCGACTGACCCGACGACGACGTAACGAACGAGCACGGAACGAGAGAAATATCGCGACGAGAGGAGAAGATGGGTGGTAGGATTGCGTGTTCCAAGTATTAGAGGCTAAAAGCTTATTCGTTTAATTTTTAGTATTGATTGTTAAGTTTAGTTGATTTAACTTCCGTCCTTTAAGTTTGATGCTAAACTTATTAGGCAAAATTGAACAATACAAATCTGTTTTACTGAAAGTTTTTTTATATAATTTTTGCTATTGGTTTTGAACAGACTTGGATACGTGAAATATTCTTAATTTGTTATACTTTTGATGTAATATAATTTGGTAGATGCTTTACTGTTTAATATAAATAGTTGATCACTCGGACTGTAGTATGTGCATGGTATTCAAATAACAAGCGATAATGTTTGTGATAAATTTTTCTCAGATGATTTCGAAGGAATTGTCATAGTTAGTATTAATGAAGACAATATCACGATATAGGGGAAGATGGTTTACAGCAGAATTGCATGTATTGAAAGCAAGAGTAAATGAAGCAAAAGCAAGAGTAAAAGCATGAGAAAACCTTACTATGTTTAGTATTGGGTATTACTTATTGAGTGAGTGCAAAAGTTCGCGCGGAGTTTCTCATAACTCCATCTATTGAAACTCCGCACGAACTTTTGCACTCACCCAATACATTCAAATCATTTCAAATCACAAGGATTGTCATTTTTTTACAGCTCAATAATCTTCATTCAATTATGTTGTTTAAGTATCGATTTATTAATAAATACATGTATTTTAGATCAAATATTATTTTTAGATAAATTTGGATAGTATTTCAATTGTTAGCAACAGTTTGTGTCAAACGTAAGAAATTCTAAATTACACTAAGATCTCTATCGTGTTATGCATTAGGAGCTAATTTAATTATTATTTTATTTATTAACCTGCCTCATTTAATATTTGCTAAATTTTCTAATTTCTAAACCTCGTAATGCATCGATCTAGTGATTCTAAATCTCGAGATTGACCTTTGGATGCAAGGGTGAGCACCCATAGGATGCGACGGCACAAGAAAGGGCAATAAGCGGTAATAATGTATCCGGGACAAGTAGTCGCAGGACGTGGAATGTCAACCGTGCAAAGTGGCTTCGATTCCCTTTCCTCGTTTTGGCCGGGTAAACCAATCCATAAACGTCTGTGAGAACGCTCGCATCGTCGCTTGATTCGCTGCGCTCCACTTCGAAAGACAGTGTCCCGTTGGTCTTTAAAGGTCGACGATGCCGTAAATCCATATCCTTTCTTGAGAACGTCGTCTCGATAAGCAGATGATTTTACAGTTACAGAAAACTTAAAAAGCGAGAATACACGCCAACAGAGCGAATTACAAAGGAATAACTTTTATTCGAGTGCTTTTTGTTTAACTACAAAATAAGATTTAATATTTGAGTATGGTAAAAATGGAGTGAATTTCTTTGTCAGATGAGGCATTCGTACGTTGCTCAATAATCAGTACTTGATTCAATCCGTATACTAATGTAAAAGTTAGCTAAAACATAAGCGAATCATTTTCGAATCTGTGTACTCATACATACAATGTCTCAATAACACACCTCGTAAAACCACAAAGAAACAGGAACAAAAAAATGCCCGACGCTTATGCCAAGGCCCTCTACAAATCTACAAAGTTTCAAAAAATCAAAGTTCGGGTTGCCAAAGTTGCCTTGTCAGACTTCCCCACGGGAAATCGGCGTTTATAAGCCACACATCGCTTGTGCAGAAGTGTCCATGTAATACGTATACTGCAGCTTCAATGGTTTAGTATCTACCTTAAACAGTATATTAACGGAATGCTGATAATAGTATATATATTGATTTTAATAATAGTATATTGTATACATAGTATATAACTGATAAACAGTATGTTGATATAATCGTTGTCAAAACGTAAAGAAAAAAAAAGTTGTCGTGTAAACGAATTTTAGGATTAAGCTTGGTTTTCCTAGTAACCGTTTTTTTGCGCAGCAGGAACCTAATTTGCCTAAAAACGTTGGCAGGAGTACGAAATGTGTAGTTTCCAGCGCGCTCATGCTAACGTTTTTAGGTAAATTCGGTTCTAGCTGCACAAAAATCCGCTCGCTAGGAGTACCAACCTCCACTTCGTACCACTAAGATTCAAAACAACGGTGACGAGTCGTAATCGCGGCGAAGCAGCGTGCTCTCCTTGATTGGCGGAAGGGTGGAATCAATCCTCCGGAGGGCTGCATTCATTACCCGCCGGTTTAATGACCGGCCAATGACGGCCGGGGTGACCTTATCTGCCGCGAAACGAAGCGTAACGAGAACGGCCAGGAGCGTGATTTATTATCGAAAAAACACCTAGCCGGTGACGAGGCACGACTTCGGAGGGGGGATTGGGTCGACTCGAAAATTCCAGACAGTGACGGGTGCCTTCGTCGTTTGCACGGAACGCCACGGGCGACCCTGGGGCAGAAAATTTGCCGACGACTGCGCGGCGTCGCGGCGAGGAGGGCGAGGGAGGAGGGGGTCCCCTAAGCTCCCTACGGAGGTCTGTAAACGCGACATTAAAATCAGCTTACAAATCGCTTCGACGATGTTCCCCGTCGGCTCGCGGAGTGCCTATCGGATTGAAATCCGCGGGAGTAACGGACGAGTGGTGCCTCCGTCTTCCTCCAACGTCTTCTCGGGGCATCCACTCGACGAGCCAGCCCCGTCTGCGCCACCGGCAAGAGGGATTTTTCTGCAACCGTCGCGTTTCTCCTTGCAAATCGACTCCGATGCCGCAAATACTGACTCTTTTGTGCCGGTAATGATCTTGGAGATGCTTCGCTGGGCTTATTTCGAGATCCCTTTTGACGGATATCGTCCGATAGGGTTTACTCTCCGAGATTTTCCGATTGGTTTTCTACGCGATACATACTCCAGCTTCGAGCGTTCTCGGTACGTAGCTTTTCCCTAAGTTGTTTTCGTGCTGCGAGTACGTTGAATGGATACTAGTTATGTGTTTTTGATATAAGTGTTGCACTGAATACGGCTTGCTTCACGCGGAAGATTAGAGGAAGGTATCGTGTAATTTTTTTAGTGAAATCTTAGCTGCGCAGATGGTCAGAGGTGTATTAAAAAGTGAATGTTCGCTACAGAAAGAGTTCTCGGAATCCTGTCAACTCATTTGTCAACTCATCGAAAACTATGACTCGTGAAAAAATACCTTTGAACCTTTAATACTTTTATATAAGAATACCTATTATAATTACTATAGATACAAAAAAATACATTTATAGTAACAAATTGGGAAATTAGGAGTATGTAATTATAGCAATTCGTAATTATTCTCAATTTTCATAACATAATGTTATATAAAAAGCGGCCACGCGAATCTGTCTCATTTGCCCGTTGAAACTCGGCGCGAATGTAATATCATTGAGATTCACCGTCAATATTCGGAAATTAATGAGGACTAAGATTTTTTATACCTTCCCCTCCGGTTCCAATCTCTTCGCTCCGCTTCCTCCCTTTCCCCAATCACGTTCCCTTCAATGAACACTTTAAAAGATGTTTTTGAAGACGCCGGCCCGAGCAGTCGCAAGACGCTCCTTGCTCGTTAATCCCTAATGGTTCGGCTGGAACGATCCGGGGAAAGGTGCTTAGCCATTGAAAAGGATTTGAGGAACCGCCGGAGCCCCGTGCACTTGAATCTTGACTCGGAGATAAGTAACAGTACAACGTAATCCCTGCTTACGTGATCTCGCGTTTCCCATTCAAAGTATCCCGCGGGGCCCCTTTATTCTATGCCTTTCCTGCCCACGATTTTCCCCTCTTATTTGCCTTGCTACGCGGAATTCTAAAGTGGCCAACCCTCGTGGCCGGGCGGAAAAGGATCGAGGAGATAGCCATCGAGGTGGAGATGCCCGAAGGATGCCCCGCGCATTCAATCCTGGCGAAACGCCGCCGAATTTCGCGTGGCTGCCGATCCCTTCGCGGGACAACGAATCGGCTGGCGGCGAACACACGGATGCAGGTGACTTTGTCCCAAAGCGAAAGCGTTCGTCTTTCCGCCTTGGCTTCTCCTCCTTTATACGGTGCGCAGCCACGACGATTCGCCAGAGGGGGAGAGAGATTACGCGAGAGAGGAGGAGGGCCGCGCGATCCTCTCGAGAGACGCTCACTCGAGCCCACGAGTGTGCGTATACGGGGAAGGATCTCGGGTGAACGAGGCCCGCGTTAAGAACGACGCACGTAAGGAAGCTTAAAGGCTGCGCCTGGGGCGGGACGACCAATCGCGAGCATTGTGCGTAAGTTGAGGGGGCCGAGGGGAAGCGGTGAGGTTGAGTGCGAGCCGGTTTGCGTTTATCTTTTGGAGAATTAGCGAGATGTGAGGGAGAATTCTTCGTCGCTAGGTTCGCCGTCTGTGGCGCGATTGCTGAGATTATTTGTAATCGTGGAGAATAATGTGGCTGAGGACGGATCGTCTGACGGATTTTACTTAGTTCAAGAGGACTTTGCGTTTGGAAGAAGGAAAGGGATATGGTGATTCTTTATTTATTTACACGGATGTGTGTAATTCAAAAGGAGGCAAAATTGAAGCAGAGACCTGCCCGACGATATTTAAAATGATTTATTACGATTAATATTTTATATTAGTAGATACTCTTTATCGATCCAATGCTGGTGATTTGTTCTTTACTTTAGTCATGAAAGCACGATATCTTAGCGGTCGATTAATTCTGTTATTCAAAACAGCTAGATTATTTCTCTTTGATAAATGACGTAATTGTCAGATTCCATATCGCGTCTGATGCGAAACGACCAACTATGTGCAGTATACGACGATTTAACCTGACGGTAGCCAGCGTTTCTAGGAACGATTTATTCACCCCTACATCAGAATGACGCGAACACGTCGTGGCTCATCGGGATTTCCAAGGCTCTGAAGCCTTATATTGCGCCTTGGCAAGGGTGTGTTCTGAGTACAAAACTTTTGCTCTTATCTTGTTCCCTGGTAATAGCAACCAGACTTTTATTCAGTTAAAAACTGATGTTTATAATTAATATTCCTATATCGATTAATTAAGTTAATTCGATCATTAACACCAATGATTACTGGCGTCTCATTTAGAATCTACCACATCCCAAAAATAAGATACACATTACGCGTACAACATAAAATTATTACCTTATTACCAAAACCTGACTATCAAAAAATTCGATTATTCTACTCCTTCGATTATCACATAAAATTACTATCAATATAATAATCAAACCGAAACCGTGTAAATCCCACTTCCACCCGTACGTATATATTGCCAATAATCTGCACTACGTAGAGTATCGCGCGAGAAATTGTCCCGTCGATGAGTGAAATATAAATTTGCCTCCATCCGGGAAGATAGAGCTTTGGCATCGATCCAGGATCGCCGTAAGTAACAGCCGACTTTCCTACGCTGCGTCAAAGCTAAATTCCTTCCCTTTGACGCGCCCGGGCACTTTATCAGAGGTCAGTTGCGCCTTCGCGGTAAATGGATTACAATAAGGCGCGACGGTGGGGGGATACTTTCCTGGCGTGTAATAAGTTAGTTTCCCCGGGGTTATCCGGGCTTCCTTCAGTCGAGGGGCCTTCGCTCCTCGGGCCGGTATCGCGACGGAGGTTGACTCGAAACGAAGGCAATTACGCGCCACGGCACTCGACATTATCGCCTCCCGGAGACCGCTCGATTTCCTACACGGCCTTTCCTCCCCCCTGTAGCTTTCGCTTTCGCGACAATCGATACAGGCCGAAGGTCTTTCTCGTTCATTAAAGTGTCAATCCGGAGTCTCGAGAGGGCAGACTGCGGCGCCCTACCCCTTCGTCTCGGCCCTGTCACGTCCCAGGAAGGAGACGGCCGTGAAATAAAGCGGGCCTCCACTCTCGCAGAGGCCCGTTGTTCCACCCGCGGACTAAAAAGTTTTTAGCGGCGAATAAAGCAAGGATAATGACGCGCGCTTAAAGCTGCCGATAGAAATGGATCGTTGAGGGCTTTACACCCGGCGAACGGCGAAATGTTTATGCGCCGTAAAGGAAACGGCGCTGGCTGCGTTATTAAAATGCGATGTTTACTCGGTGAATGATGGGCCGAAAGGTGCTGCGAGATAGGAGAGGGGGCATTAAAGATGCAGAATGCTTCCTCCATTTATGAGCGGCACTCGTTTACGACTATGTCACGCATCGTGCTTCGTGGAAAAGGTTGTTTCAGGAGTAACGACTATGTGTAAAATGTAAGGTTGCATCGCGCATCGGGAGGAGATTCCTTGACATTTTTTCAGGAGAACTGGATCTAGGTTCGGTGAAATAAGTCTGAGAAATGAGTTAAAAAAGAACGGTTTACTTGATCTTTTCGACCATCTATAGGTAACGTATTCTAAATTAATAAAAAAGAGTCATGCATCTTCGACGAAGGTAGTAGTTAAGAAATTAACGGAGTAGCAGCGCAGTCTTAGAATATCTTTATTCTAGTCACCATATCAGTGATGACGCTGATAGCTTTATCGCGCACATTTTACTCTTAATAATTAAAGAATCATCGAAGAACCATGCTGTACGAATTGTGAGTCTCAGATATTTGGTAAAGATCATTATGAATCATCATGGTAAACAATTCTGCATCTGGACATTTCCGTCTTCGATACATAAATCGATAACGATCGTGAAAACTATATCAACGTCCTTTCTCCTCGAGTTAAGGAGTAAACGAATATATTAAGAGCGAGTTATGGAAGAGTGTCGCAAGTTATGGAAGTATCTCGATTTAAGAGCGAATTATGGAAGATCAAGGGCGAAGCAGCTGGCCATTAAAGTTTTAAATACCTAAACCAGCGGCGGCAATGGTATCAATATCATCACTATACATTCTGCGATCAAAACCGACAACTCCGTATCCTCAACCGTAGATCTTTCACAAAGACACAGTTATGGACCATCGTCTCACCTGTGCATTTAAATCACCCACCGCCAACTTGGCGGCGCCAATGCTACCCGTAGCCCCACCCTTCTTTTACGGCCAACCCTTCTTCTTTAGCCCGAACGAGCGACTCTGAATCCTCAGCCATGGGCCTTTGACGAAGCTGGTTATGGAAGATCAAGGGCAAGAGTTCTGCACTTGGGCATTGCCATCCTCCGCATCGAGACGGTGGCGGCAGCTTCATCGCGTAATTGCCGGCGGTAGGAGTTCCCGAAACCGCACATCCGCGCGCTTCCATTCCGCCTCTCCTGGCGTCGCGGCGCACCGGTGTCTCGCCTATCTCGGCCGCAGGTTCGCGAGAAGCACTCTTTGCGGGGGCGCAACTTGGCCGAACTTGTTGGAAGTTCCACGATTAAGCCGCGCGCGGTAGACGCCCGCCGTGAGAGCGGTTTACGACTCTTTCGAGGCGCCACGTCCAACTTCGTCGCTACCGTTCGCTTCTGCTACCGCCCGTCCTTATCGCTGGGAGCCGCGGAAGCGTGGCTCGTCGGCCTCGCCTCGCACTCCCGTTCATTATAACTTGGCCCTAGGACGTGCGAGGCCTCCTTGTTGACGGCGTCGGCGTCCCAATTATACACGCGTTGCCGCTAACTAACCTTATTTGCAAGCCCCGCGGGCGCCACCAGGTTCGAGCTTTGGACCCTCCGCGGAAGCGAACGTCGCCGATTTAATTGCGACTTGACCGAGCGAACGATGCCACCTTACGCCCGCCGCCGGGAATTCACGGGCAATTCTCCTCCGCGTTGAGCCTACGTACTTTTATTAAACGCCCTCGCTGTCTGCGGGGATACGCTCTAGGTGTATGAGTTTCTTGCGATTTTAGTTGTATGGTTTTTGTAAGTACTCGTACTGTCCGCGGGGATGTAGCTTAAATATATCGGTTTACGCTCATGTCTGCTGTGCGGTTGTTGTTGTAGATGCTTGTGCTGTGCACTGGAGAAATGCTTCAGGTATATCGATTTGTATGAAGTTTAGGTGTGTAAAGTTTGTTGCGATTGTACTGTTCCTAGAAAGTACTCCAAATATATGATTTTATATCGATTTTAACTAAATGATTTTTACAGACGCTTGCGCTGCTCATGGGGAACCGCTTGGGATATATCGATTTGTCTGAATTTCAACTATGTGGTTTTTATAGGCGCTCCTACTGTCCTCAGATATACTATAAATATATCGTTTAAGCTTGATTTCAGCTTTATGGCTCTTGTAGACGTTTGTGCTCGCCATGGCGAAACGCTTTAAATATATCAGTTTATTGCGATTTCAGCTATATCGTTTTTATGGTCTCATACCATCGGTGATATATTATTTCTATTCACATATAAGCGTTCCTACATTTCAAGGAACATGCCCGGTATTCGCACAAATGAGAATATAATTATTTCTATTCATCGTTAGGTTACTTACGACACATCGTTATAATAGCTATCGATATGAACAATCGTGAACAACCAAAACAAACATCCGCATAAACAAAGTTGAGGTACGCAATGGATGATATAACATACCTTTCACAGACGAGAGCAGATACAGTGGTTATACGACTTGGAGGAACGTCAAAATAAACTACGGAGGATAAGAGCGCAGCACACAGCAAGAGTAGATTTTGTTTGCACATGTTGAACTACTTTGCCGTATGGGGATAGCAACGATGTCAAGGGTAGTCGGCACTTGCAAATGATTTCTGCGCTTGCCGGACCGGGAGTTGCAAATTTAAATGCAATTTGGCGAAACTATACACCAGACGTAGACCTGGCCGCGGTCGTTGGAACCGCCGAGCTCGGTCTGGGGTGGTGCGATCCCCAGACGGGTGTCGTATTTCCCTGTCAAAATGAACGGGTTACGACGGAAGTTCTGCCTTACATTTGGTACTTCAACAGCACTAAATGTCCGCGGGAAGGGAGTTTCCTCCTGGACCGAAAATCAGTTTAGAGAGCAGATTTAAGTGTGATTATCAGCGTCCCGATTGAGGCAAATATTGTTAAGTGGTTTTTGATTTTATCCCTTCTAGAGTGTTGAATGATAATACTTGCTTATCACAGTTGTTGTGAATATCGATTTTGTTAAGCACGTATTGATATATAATAGAAAAGAGATATTTTTATTAGTATTCTTGGATTCTGTACTTTATTGAATTTTTATGTCAACCTACAGTATATTTGAAATGATTTATGGAAAAGTGCGTTATATTATAGTTGTTGAAAAAATAGGTATTACAGGAACATAATTGCATATTCTTGATGGCATGGCACATAGAAAACTGAACGTAACAGTAACATGAGTCAATGTTTGTTTCAGATTTCTTTACTTCTTCCTAACCTTTATTTTGTTATCATGCGCAGGAAGTAATGTGATTGTTAACAAAATATTGTTTATAATAAAAGGCATGAGAAATGATGGACTCACGTTTTCATCGAAAGCATCCGATAATAAACGGATTGGTAGAGATGAATTTAAGTAATTACTTTTTATTTTACATCCTCCCCTTCGCATACACACTACTTTGAAAGTAAATTTAATTGCATAATGACTTTTTAACTGCCCAGCGCGAAATACTCGATCGAATTTTTCTTCAAACTTTTTCGAACAACCGAAAAAAGATAATTAGTCGTCGTCGAAGTTCGAATAAATTATCTCGCTCTTTGAACGCTTGCGCTCTCCTGCGGGGCATTCATTCGCTTGAGATCCCAGCTTCGATGTTCATCCCTTTACATTGGAACTTTCATTACGTAGAAGCATGTTAAAAGGAAAGTTCTCCTTGCTCCAGGATAATTTATCCAACGCACTCGTACTCAGTTTTGCTGGAGTTACCCGCACTTTGGAATTACGATAGAAAACGGAGGATACATATGCGGTTTTCCTACCTGGGCGGTTTGCTCGCGTATTACCGTACGACCGAGCTCTATTATCCGATAACGGCACTTCGATGTATGTTATACGTGTTTGTGCATTATATTATATTTAGTAGTTGGACAGATGTGTTTAATCAAGAATTGTTTTTTCTGCACTCACTTATAGCATGGAAAATAAGTTGGAATAGTAGCTAATTAATTGAATTAATTTGGCGACTAAGACCATTTACTCTGTAATTGACCTCATTGGATTAAAAAATGACACGATTATAATAGAATAAATTGGAAATTGTTAACTTGTTAAAGTGAAATTTGAACGATACACGACACGAGTTTCAAAATATCGCTGTTGCTAAACCACGGCATAACGATCGTATTATTGTTTAAGAGATCGTGAGTTTGGACAAACGGACAGAGTACATCGAGACGATGAGCTGCGTGCATTTGAAATTTGTATTTATGTCCACAAGTACCGATCCCTTTTGCCCTCTTTTCCATTGTATCTTTTTGTGTGCAGTCCATTGCCCGCTCTGTACGAAAATATGTAACACAATTCTGAATACTCGTCTATAATAATTTTCTAAATGTACTATTTCTTGTCTTTGGTAAATATAACTTAACGTAAGACTTTTGCACTTATATCAATTTTCCACAAATTAGCCGATTCAGATTCACAACTCGTTACCTAAATCCAATAATCGTAATCGAAAACTAATCCCAGAATTAACGCTCATCGGCGCCATAACAGCAGATAGCAAAACCAATTTTAATTTAACACCGTATCCAGTCAAACAACGGTAGCTAAAAATTTTTCTGAGAAATCAGTCATTTCACGCACAGCAGTCGAACGCAGCGCATCCGTTTAACCGGAAATTGGCACGCGAAGGGCTTCTGTCGTTACGACCATAAGACGTACCCGTGAAATCGTTGATATCGAACCGGTGGACCGCCATTCTTCTCCTCTTCCTCTCCCATTTTTTTTTCCTCTTGTTTTTTTCACCGACATCCGGCGTAACGCGAAGGTTAATATTTCATGTGCTCGGCTGTTCCGGCGTTGAGAAAATGGAAAGGGCGAGGCCGCAGGTTTGAGCCGCGGTAAAAAGGGGTGCTGTAGGAAAGGGTGGCTGCGTGCGTAAAGTTATGAGGCCCCTTCCGGTCGGAACAACCGGACTACCCGCGGCGTGATTTAGTGTCGGAAAGTGTTCTTTCTCATTCAATAAAACCATCGCTTTTCCTTTCGCGGTGTCCTTCGTGAAAGGGAAGAGTTCCGGCCAGTGACTTACTCCGCGGGCCCAGACAAAAATGGAGGAGCGGCGATAATTATGCGAAAAACTCTTCCGAGATATTGTCCGCCCCCTAGGAGAGATATTTCAGCGGCAACGTTATGGCTATTATCGCGAACGCCTTTGTAATCATACGGAATTTTTCCACCGTAATGCACGTCATTTGAATACGCCGAAGGTATCCGCCTGGGGACCGAATTTTATTCGCGGTTCTGGTAGCGGCGATCGCGGAAAATGTCTATGGTAAACCTCGATGCCGTGACAAGTAGAGATTTCGACTCCCTTTGAAAATGTCTTAAATTCAAGCACTCACCGTAGATCCGATCTCGTACGCATACCTTAGGTATGCAAAGTACATTCAAACCGGACAAACCGAATTATGTAAACTCTTGTGATATTTCGAGTGAATGGTGTATTTTATAAATACTGGATGAGCATTTTGTTTACATATCGCACAAGAATTGTGCCGACTAACGCTGGAGAACGAGTATTATTTGGAGAATCAAAGCCAGAATAAGGGTATTTCGTGCATTAAAATCAAAGTTGTAAAATGCTCGACTCGAAATATGACTACTTTATTTTATTTTTATACGTTCGTTATATACTCGTTCTGTATACACCCTTTTTTTAAAATTAGAGAGGAAACAGAGGATATAAATCAGTTTTCAATTTACTTACCTTTTATTTTACTATACACGGCATGAAAATGCAGAAATTCGTCAGTAGCATATATTGACGTTTCACAGCATTCCTTTACCCACTAACGCGTGGCGACAAATAAGGTAGGCAACACTGTGCATAATTCTCAAAATTATTCAATTCATCGTGTTTATCGATATATTTTCCTAATGAAATTTTTTTTGGAATAATCGAAAAATATTATTTTTGTCCAAAACAAGACCTTTTACCATTATGTAGCACTATACAGCTCCATATACGCGCTTTACACGTTGCTCGTAACCAAACACTGTAACAGCCAGCATCAAACGTCCAGAGATGGAGATTTAGCGGATCGATGTTCGAAATAAAAACAATCGAGACTGCGCGGGTGGTACGTAGACGGCTCATATATATCAGTCGCGAGACAAAGGAGCGTAGTAGTAAACCTGGAGGATCGGGCAGGAAAGCCTTACGGGACAACATTGACCTCGATAAAGCCGTGAATTATGTCACCCTCAAAGACTGGTACAGGCGCGAGACAACTTGTACTCGGGCGTGCACACGCCCTGGAACTTTCCTTGATCTCTTGAATAAACACAATATTCCCCTCTCTCTCTCCCTCTCTCCCTCTGCCTCTCTCTCTCTCTCTCTCTCTCTCTCTCTCTCTCTCTCTCTCTCTCTCCCTCTCCCCTGGAATACGCCTTTACGAGTGGCAATCGGTACCTCGACAAAGGAACTGCCACTCTCGCGCACACGGGAATGGAAGAAATCGTTAGCGGTTGTCACGAAAGTACGAAAAGTTCGTCGGCCGCCACGGGAGCCGTGCCGACGATATTCCATTTCCGCAGAGACGAGGGACGGACTGCCGCTGCCAAACTTCTCCCTGACAAAGCGTTCGAACGGATCTGACGGGGTACAGCCGGAACGATAAAACCCGGACGATGTCGGCGGGACGTCGATTAATCTCTTAGGCGACGACGCCGACGTCCGAACTCTCTCGCGGCTGAGCGGAGGGAAGGATCGTGCTCCTGGAGTTCGAGCCAGTCAGGAAACGCTGTTCCACGTGTCCGTCATTATCCTGGACTCGATGAAACGCGGCTCTCCCTCGAGGAGCATCGTTATTAATCACAGTTGGGAGACAAACGGCGAAATCGCGGGTCGGTCACGACGAATAGACGGAGGGTCGATTTCTTCGGTGAAAGTTTGTAGAGTTTAATGTTACCATTTGTTATAGGAAAGATTTACAGTGTCATAGCGCAAAGTGAAAGGTGGCGTGGATCAATAAAGATTTTTTTTAATGCTAGTTTGTGTTTCAATATCGCGTATGAAGAGCGTCATGGCGATTTGCAAAATGTTATCGACAGAGAAAGATATCTGGAAAAATATGTGAAAAGGCTTATAGAATGTATTTTGTAATAACAGGATTAGTAGAAATTGATTAAAAAGTTCTCTTATCTTTTAAGAAAGTTTTACGATGTTTCCATGATTTTGAAATAAGTCGAAGTGTATGTCAATGGGTAATTCAGGAATACGTGAATGTTAATATTTGATGTCTTCTAAATACAACGAATAATCGATAGTCAAAGCTATACAAAACTTTAATAACACGAATTGTACTGTAGATACCAGTGTATTGGACCATTTCTCCATCCACTGCGTTATTATACCATACATTCATTTCCTATAAATTATTATAACGCTCGCCTAAATTGCATCGACCTTTCATCAACAGAAACGAAATTATGCCAAACCGATGGATTATATCTCTAATAACCCTGTCATAAAATCCATAATCTCATTCTACAAATTTGTTTTTCACGTTACATCGTAACGGTAGAGGAACCGCGTAAGGTCTTCAACAACGCACACGAAATCGTCTCGAAACGTTGAGTCATTCTTCACTCGAGGTAACAGTCCAACAAAAGTCTAGCCTGAATCCTAGCCCCGATCCTCGCTCACGGGCGATTCATCTCCTATGGTAAGCTCTTCATCCTCGCAATCGAGACGCCTGTATTTCTATCTGACGTCGAGTGTCGGGGCGTAAAAGCACGGCGATGAAGGCGTCGGTTTGCAAGCCCCTTGAAAGAATAATGCCGGTATATACCAAGGACGACTCCACCTACCTTCGCCCTCCCTGTGTCTCCTTCAGCCGGTAAAAGCTTCTGGCATGCTCGCTCGGAATCGTTCCTCCTCCATCTCCTACTCCTTTGCCGGGGCCTCCTCCTTCGCCTCCTGGAGAGGAGGTGCACTTCACTCGACGGATGTGTATTCCTCCACGGCCATTTTAACGGACTCCCATTGTCGTCAGGTTTGGAGGAAGAACGGACCATTAGAGCAGCTGCCGGCGGTGCGATCGGACTCGAGGAACGATTATCCTCGTAATTATGAGCGACATGACGAGGGACGTCTGTCGCTGCGGTCCTCTGGAATTCCGGCCTCCCGAGTATACGCGTTGTTTTGAGCAACGAATATTTGCCTACGGAGTAGCGGTCGGTTTGTCAAGCTAGCTGGCTGAACTGTCACGGTTTAATATATCCAATTGGATGCGCAGTTCGGAGGCTCGAGCTTGCGGTAACAGATCGCTTCTATTAATGACTTTCGAATTTTTGTACCATTCGTAAGTTTTTGATTTTTGCATTTGGAACGTGAGGAGCTGATTATACGTATTGTATAGCTCTTGACTGTGTGTAGTGTGTGTACAGCGAATGGCACGTTTTAAGCTTCGTGTCTACATGTCAAGCTTACACGAGCGTCAACGTTGATCGTCAGATTAGCCGCGACAACGGTATATAGGAAGCTGTGACAATGTAGTGGAGTGATGCTTAGATCCAGATATCTGAGGCTTGACAATGGCTGATACCTTGGATATTTCATTATGCGATTATATGTATTATTAGGATATTGATATACAATTTGGTTTGACATTGTAGATCATTTCAAATAGTGCACGCAAAGCTGAATAATTGTAAGATAGTCATCTAGGTTATTATGATATATGTTGTTCAACGTTTAGTTTCGCTAATAACTTCTGAAATCTAATTGACACGCAGACAGTCACTCACTCGTGTATGATATTTAACGTATATACTTTTTTCATAACGTAGTTATAAATTTAATTTGACATGAGTTTGACAACTTATTTGTGTGTTATGATTTTATACTTTAATCGTCATGCAGTCGCTATTCTTTGCCACGGAGAATAAACTCAAGTGCACTATTATTTCACGTGCATGGCGTCTTTCGAAATGGAATAAAATGATGTAATAACCAAGTACCCATTTATCATAGCACCGAAAATATTAGTTCGTGACGATTTTAGTTTCGTGGTTTTTGTAGACGCGCATACAATCCGTGAATAAATCTAGGTATGATAGATGCCATTTAAACCGGAGGCGACTGCAGTAGGATGCAAATGTGCCCACCACGTTGTCAAAATCCAATATCCCTTTTGGGATGGCGGATCTACCGATGTGTTTTTAACTCGACACCCCTCCCATACGTTCACTGTTATTGCATCCACGAGATACGAACTTGCGGCCATATCGGACGTCAAGTGTCGTATTCTATTGAAGATTATGTTTTTCTTCTCCTTGGTTAATGCACGTACTCCTTCCATTGCAGTGCCGCTCTGTTTTTCAAGATACGTAACTCGTCAGCGCAAGCGCTGCATTGCATAACCGCTAATGGATTATCGCTTCGACATCGTAGCTTATTGAAGCACGGATCATTCGGACGACATCCACGCCTATGCAATTAGTATAATTACCAGAGGCGTGGCGCCTGTTTCGCTGCATCGCTAACGAGTGCGTTTCATGTTTTGCCCTATCGCCGCCCGACAGCACTACCAGCATCTGTTTATCAGTTGGCTCTTTGAACATGTGATTTTTGCATCGATAAGAACCTTGTTATGGGACAAAAATGCGATATTTCACGCGATACGTTTTTTACAGAGATATCGAATGATGATCAAATTAAAATAGAGTTCGTTTCTGTACTTTTCGACCTGATCGATGTATTACAAGCTTGGAGGCGAGAAAGCGACTGTTGGAAGTATCCTTCAGAATACCCTCAGCAGTAGATCATATCAAATTGAACAATATAAACGAAAATAATTGATGATCGCTATATTTCATGAACTAATAATTAATGATCGAAAATAATTGATCACTACAAAATATATTAAATCTACTTATATCTTGTTAATCGTGTACTCTTTAACGCTGTTTTAATCGGCAATAAAAAAAAATCCTATGAGATACTTTCCAAAAAGCTAAACAAACAACATCCTTTAGAATTCCGGCACAAAGGAACAAAATCTAAGTCAAAAGGGCTGCGCGATTGTAATAAATTAGAGGACAGTCAAGAATAAAGCTGAAAACAATTTCTTGAAATATCAAGTAGACCATAAACTTATCAGGCTGCGACGCCTTCATAGATGTCGTAACGCAAAGTTTACGGGGACGGGACGTCGTTACTCCCGCTTCGTTTCATCCAGCCGTTCGACAGGACAGACGTTAATTCCAAAAGTCATTGTATCTAAAATGAGGGCCGACATCGGGACACTCCGCCGGGAACAGACAGATCCCTAGTCCAGCAGGGCTGAAGTTCGTGATTTCAACCAAGGCGGGCGATATAAAGTGCCGTCCTCTTAAATTTAATCGAAATCTCATTCGAGCTCGTGTTTGACTTGCCGGTACTCTTACGGCTTCCGTTGGTTCTACTCTGATTATGAGTTTCTTAACGTTCAAACTTCGTTCGTCGCTCTCCTCGCGGAGGTAGGGCGACGCAGGCGGCGGAGTTGGGTTTATATCCCGGAGCATAATAAACCCATTTCGCTCGGCTTCTCTCCCTTTTTTTCCTTTCGCTCGCGAAGCCTCTTCCTTACGAGCTGAAAATTGCGCGGAAAGTTTGACTCATAAGCGGAACGATCGACCGCGACTAACGTAATCCTTATAGCCGGGCCGGCTGAAGTGCGGTTTTCAAAGCGAGTATCCTCTACGAATTATTGAGATGGATGGAAGATTTTCTCGAAGTTGCACAGTCTGATGAAGGCTATCAAATTAGATGCAAGCGATACCAGGTAGAGAAGTCAAACGTAGCTGCGCGCAGGACTCTTTCTTTAATTGCAAAGGAATTCGTAATCGTTTATCATAGCATAGAACTGTTATTAATAGTTTTATGGTATTTTTTTTTTTTAATTTTTGGCTTGAACTTTTAAAGTCATCAATCGTGGCTCTGCTATTTAAAGCGATTTTTACGTTATTACCTACATACCCCATATACAAATTGTACAAAGAGATCTACAAGCAGAAATTGAACCTAAGTATTCTATATCAAATCTGATATTCTATGATATATATTGTTATAATATATTCCAATGCTTTCAACTGTAATATCATCATTTACAGGCTCGATGCTCATGAAAAGTCAAATATCAATTTTCAAAGTATAATTTATTTAGCGAGGGCAGGGTGAGTAAAAAAATAAGGAATAATGAATCGACATCGAATTGAAATAAGAATACCTACGTATGGTACGGCTTCCTTTTGCCGAAACAAATGCCTCGTCTGACAAATACCGATGTTTTCTTTGCGATACCGCGTATACCTTCGCGCGATACCCTATCTCGATGAAGGTCTGCTCTCGAATTCAAGGAAAAGCTCAAGCGCATGCTACTTGGTCGAGTGAAATAAAGCTCTGAGCGTGGGCCAAGGTGTGTTTAGTATTTATTTCCCTGAAGGCCTGGCTTTCTCATTCTCCATGTGCATACGACCCTTCTCTTGTACCGCTATACGTCTTGCAGATCTCCGTTCGCACTGAAGTTGGCTTTCCGGACGGTTCTGTAATACGTATCCTTCCATAGGCAACTGGAATAGAGAACGAGATGCCGGATAAAATTTGATTGTGCCGCTATTGTACGATGCGTGAAGGTTGACAAATACGGAATTCCTTGCATACTGTTTCGATCAAATGAAAAATGTTTTAAGACAGATAGACATAAACGAAATGACGCTTAAAGTGATTTCGTACTTTTAGATAAATATTGTTGAGAGAAATAACACTGTATAGCGAGCAGTTGATCGATTAAGTTTATTACGAAGGTTTCTTTCAAAATATAAAAGCCTTCGACGCTTTATCCTTTGATAACGCTATTCGGGATTAACTAGAAATTGATTACAAACTTATCGTGAAAGACATATCATCAAATTGTTTTATATCCTTTACGTTACTTCTAGGATATGTTAATATTAAATCGAACAGATTACTGCAATTTACTCTATGTGTATTTCAATGTTTGCAACCCAGTAAGGTATATCTCGACTAAACCAGAAAATCGCAATATTCAATGTTGTATATTTAATATAATATACAAAGTAACATTCTAGATTAATGCAATATCCATTACATATGAATTATTCGTGTAATTTATACCTATTGATAGAATTAACGGTTTGACACTAATCCTACAGAGTAATTAGTAAATTAAAGCTCTTTAGAACTCTGTACCAAGCATTGAATAAAAAACTCAACTGCGATACATACAACTTGACGATCATTCAACACGAGGGGTCCATTATTTTTCACGGAAACAGGTGCTGCAACAGCACAATTGCTTCGATTCGGGAATGATATGCTTCGCGAATTTTTGCCAAATGAAATACCCAAATACGATTTAGAGTACATTGTTCGATAGCTTTCGGTGGCATTCGTTTCGATATAAACGAGACAATAGGTTTCCGGATTAAAAGCTGAAACGGAAGTGGGTTAACCGCGGCCGGGGGAACGAGTTACCGTGCAGTGCGAGTTTTTGGCTCCAAATGGAACTTAAATTCTATTTCACTGGATCCAATTTCGCTGAGCCGAACGAAACGTATTTACGGGAAATTATTGAAATAAAATCACATTGGGGAGGATTTTACCAGCCTATCGTGGACCGCGTATTATCACCCGTACCACTGCGGCATTCGCCGTTAATTCAGCGAAAAACCCTTTATTGTGCCGGACAAACCGTACGTATAACATGTAATAATTATGCGGAAGCAATACACTGGCGCAACATAAAACAGTACGAGCGACACGTTTCGCAACGATTTATGGGCTGGTGTTAACATAATTGCCACATAGATTATCAATCCCTGCTTCTTTTATTACCAACTGATTAACGCGGATTTAAATTATTTCTCACTGTTCCGATTGGACGGTCGTGGCATTCTTGAATCATTTTGTAACCATTTTTTAACGGCACTACTTGTAACGTAATTGAATAATGTTTAAGTGGTAACAAAGTTTAACATATTGATTTAATAAATTCCTTTCTTCGGCTGGAAAGATTTGAGACTTTATGTACAATGGAGTGTTCTGTATCCAAAAGTTTTGTTATCGGAACAGTCGTTTTGTAGCGTTTTACACATAATCATATGTTTAATTAATACGTTAGTAATATGTTTAATATAGTATGTGGAAAAACGTATTTTCGTCATAACCATAATTTTGAGTAAGTTAGTCTTCATCTGGATAAAGTGTAATTCTAACTATTGAGACTAAATACAATATGATTAAAGAGTTCGCAAACGCTGAAAGTACAAAACAAGAGATAGAATACACAGTGTCGGCACATCTAAGATCATCGACATTAAATTTCGAAACTATCATATTGAAAATTATATGCGGCATGTAAATTCGGCATATGTTAGTACATTTGCGGCGTTTGAAACACAACTTCAACGGTTTAAGATATAAAAGGATATAAATCTAAAGTTATTTGTGTTAAAAATCTTATGCGCATATAATATGAATGAGGATTCTTGAATATCGAAACAAAGTATCAATTGTATACATTTTTATTTGAATAAATAAAGTTGAATGTAAAAAAAAAAGTTTTGTCCTATTATCCGAAAATCCTTTTATCCAGTCACTTTTACTTCTCTATTAACACGTTGAACGCCCAGACTGAATCATTTTTTCATGCGGCCCAAAACCGAGACTTGGAGTGTAAACAGCCCGTTATGATTCTTGGCTACCTCTAGTTAAGGGTTTTTCCGCGTTTTAATTAATTTTCACCTGAGCAAGTATTCGTTCACCAGATGTTTTATGGTTATTTGACCAGCTTGGTACCTGGTCTCATCTCGTTGAGTTTTTATATCTTTTAAATAAAAAAATTTGTTTGAATTTTGTATATTTTAAAAACAAAATTTAATATGAATATAATTTAAATTTTTTAGTATACATATATGTTATGTTTTATTATTTTATTTTGATATTAGTATAAGTATATTTTTAATATTTGTGTATTTTATAGTTTATTGTTGCTTTATAATGTATATACTGGTTATAATTGTGTTAGAAATAAAATTACTATAAACTACCTTCAAAATACTGTTTTAATTGGAGGAAGAAGAGTGTCACTCGTTTACGGAGTTTGTGAGGAAACGTAGCCGTTACCCATATACCATATAAGCAACGTGGCATGGCGTTCAACGTGTTAACACAGATGCAACGAGTTGTATATATACATACATCCATACATGCGTACACTCATGTATATATAAAAATATAAGACTTCGGCGCTTTATCTTCTAATAACGCCGCTTGGGGTAGACTAGACAGTGGAGGGGAGACACTGGAGGGTTGAATGTACACGCATTTAAGATCGACGCCTTCCGCGGCATCGCGATGAAACAAAGGCCATCGAATACTTTCGATATCGCGAAGGGAAAATCGAGTTCTGGCACGTCAGCAAGGACATTACGAGGGGCTGTTAGAGAGTAGTCGCTTGCGAATTAAACGACGATCGTCCCGGCGAGTCGGATTTCGAAATTTGCGCCTCGCAAATGAAAATATAATGCCGAGGTCGGGCATGGGCCGTCGCGAATTTTCGGTTAGGGGACCTTAAATCTCCCTTCTCAGCGGGATGTCGAGACGCAATCTCTTCCCGGGGGCTAGTCCCTCTGTCCCTCTCTTCCCCTAGACACGCGTCTCGCGTACAAAAGATTTATTGGAAATTGCTGAGAAGAAATGGAATAGCTTCGTCGTGGTGCTGTACGGCCACGATGATGCGCCGGGAGCCTCGAGGTTCGCGGAGGCCGAGCAAATTGTGCTCTGTGATGTAAATAACGCGCATTGTGCCTTACAACGGGCGTGCATTAGAATATTGCTTTTCCCCCGGGAGGCAACGCAGCGGCTGAAAAATATATCGTCGGAACGGCCGGATTGTTAGAAGGAATTGGACCGCGGGATTCCTCGCGCTACCGCCATTAACCCTCCGCGATGCAATTTCCTTTATGTTTCTTTGCGTATTTGTTAACGCCCGTGCGAATATCGTTGCGCTATGTTCCTCTAGATGGAAACAAGTGACGAAAACAGTAGAAATGAGAGGTAAATGCTATGTAATGGAGACGACGTAAATATTCATGTACGTTTAAGTAATATATAAATTAATTTTAATTTAGAGAAAGCGATTCGATAGGCTTGTGATAACTGGAATTGGAATTAAATGTGCATCACAAACGTCTGTGGAAATACTAAATCAAAAGCAATAAAAAATAGAGGAAATTGTGTTAAATATTAATGAAAACTTGACAATAGTATGCTGAATAAACTAATATGTAGTAATATAAGATAGATGTTCGAGCAGTTAACGTTTGAACATATCGGACGGATTCATAATATATTTCTTGAAATTTGTTCGGTTTTGTTAAGGGTGACAAAGTGCGAATGCGAGTTATACCAACTCTCGAAGAAGACACTGTAACGTACCTTGTCCTCGAAAGAGAAATGCAGCCAACCAACAGGATGGTAATTGAAACAAGATTACCAAATTATAATAATATAAAGGCGTTAAACAAAAATACCTTAGCAATGGTTGCGAATCTTTTTACAACCAATCCATTTGTCTCATCAACTCTATAAACATATTAAATATTACATCAAACCGCCACGGAGAATTTCAAGGAAAACTTCGATTAAGATTAATCAAATTTATCGATTACATGCGAATATACATCGCTCAAAAGAAAAACACAGTAAAATCGAGTGAGGGGTAACAAATTTAATGTCCTGCAAAACTCCCATCTTTATCACATACAGAACAATGCACACCATATTAAGTCGTAAATTATGAAGAACAATAAGCTACACAGAGCAGTATTAAAATAAACAAGAACATATTACAAATGCCCTGTTGCGTTAATCAGAGACTGAAATATGAAAATGAACCCGTACCCTCGAGCGTTAACCGTATTTACGTAGCACTCCTGGTGCGACGATGCAACTTCGATTGCAAAGGGGGTAAAGCCACATACGAGATCGCAATTCCCATTCGCCGTGGCACCGACACCTCTGCAACGAGTCGAAGACCGAGAAAATGCTCGTAGGTAATCTTTTAAGCACCTACTTTCCAGCCGATATTCGCACCTGCGCCGAACTTTCGCGGCTCTATCCTTGGCTGCGGCAATTATCGGGGCGGCAATTAGAATCTGGAATTTAATCCATGGCCATGCTTGTCCCGAAGGGGGCTTAGCGCGAACAAGTTTTTACACGGCGCCTCCTCTATCCCTCCTTTCTTTTTTTCTTTCATTTCCTGAGAGGCAGAGCGAGTAAATTATCGCGCTAATGCTCCCGAGTGACCAACGAGAATAAGTATCACGGGTGGAAGTCGCGGCGAGAAGTGCACGCGAGAAAATTGCCCCCATAATCGCCGGTGCGCACTTATCGATAATAACAGATCCACCGCAGGAAGGTTACGGAGATAAGCGGCCGTGCGGCTGATTGTGAAATTTCTTACGCAAGATTGCACGGCCTTCGAGATGCAGAGTGGTGAAAAGAGCGTTTCTTTGATTAGACCCGATGCTTGTTGCTTGCGCCAGATCGGGAAACGATCGGGAAATTACACCGTGAGGGAACTTAATTTCGCGACTACCGATATACTTCGATATGCATGGTTCGTGGGCAATAAGTAGCCTCTCGAGCAACGAGTGTATAATGTTATTACCTACTTCCATGCGGGATTAATTTTTTATATTGAATATTACGTTCGCGAACGGTAAATGATATGTTTCGTTTGTTGTTGGATAACTTTTAGATGCAGACTGCGATTGTCGCAGAGCGTGGATGCAGGGCAAACTGTTATACTGCACTTTATTGTACAGGTAGCCCTCCTCTAACACGGTATCTTATAACACGGTTTCGCTATAACACGATTCGTAAATTGCGGGAAACCTCCTACAACACGGTATCCTACAACACGTTTTCGCTATAAC
>JBCFXI010001555.1:0-40077 GCA_038496175.1 Ampulex compressa | reverse complement strand
TTATCGGCCCGGCACACGGCTCTGCGCTTCGCCCGGCCCCCCCCCCCCCCCCTCCCCCCGATCGCCTCTTCCTTTCGACGAGTCGACGAGAACGCCCTGCGATTCGACCTCTCCGCGAGGGCCTTTCGATTGCCGGCCGCAACTTTGACCGATGCAAAGGCGATAACGAGGCGAGTCTTTGCGAGGACGCCCGCGGTTCGACTCAACGTCGAATATCTTTGAGCGTGCTGGAAACCGAGGGTCCTCCCCGTAAATGCGCCGACCGAAAGGTCGAGCGTGATCGAGTCTCGATTTCGCGCTGCGGGCGATGCGTCCTTCGGAACGTCGCGCCAGTTTTTCCGTCCTCGTGCGTTTGCGTACAGCATTTGCCGGGCAAAGGGAAACTCGGTTTCCGCGGTTGTCTCGCGGAGGAGGATGCGCCACTTTGCAAGGATGCGCGCTCGATGGGCGGAGAGATTGGAGGGCGAGCTCGAAACGGCGACTCGCGCGCCGGATCCGAGTCGAGGAAGACGGGGCCGGAGCTAGCACCGCGCGTCGTGGCGCGTACCGCCGTCCTTTGGATCGATCAGCGGGGGGCCTTTCGTGCCGTTCTTCTCGAGGAACGACCGGCGCTCGTGCGTAATCGTACGTAATGACGAGGAGCCGTGAACGATGGCTAACGAAGCGATCAGCCTGCGCGTACCTGCGCCCGGTTTTTGCGCGGACCGCGAGTGGCAGGCTCGTTCCATCCCGCTGGAAGCCGCTAACAAACATCCTCCTTCCTCGAGCTCCATCATCCGCCACGTCCTCCTCCTCCCGCTTCTCCTTCTCCTCCTCCTTCTCCTCCTCCTTCTCCACCTTGTCCTCCTGGGCCTCCTCGGCCTCCTCCTGCCCGCCGCGCGTCTCCGGCGACGGTCTCGAAGGATGCCAGGGGTGAATCGGCCGAATCGAGCGAGCACGAACCCGTCGATCGATTACTCCGAATAGCGTGGCTCGAGGAGGAGGATGAAATCTCGGAGCCCGCCGGTCGATGCGCCGTAAATCAAGTATACGGACGTTAATTGTTTTACCGGTTATGCGTAAAAACGGTCACGGAAACGAGCCTCCGCGTTAGTCGGCCGCTCGCTCCTTCGAGCAGAGTCCGGACGTCGAGGGAAAAGCGAACCGCCCGCCTCCCTTCTCCCGACACATCTCCGCGAGTTCTCTCCGGCCGCCACCGCGAACATTGGCAAACGCGATTCGAACCACGGCCATCGGTCGAGCGGCTCTCGCGCGTACAGCCTTCCTCGCGATCGTTCGAGAGAGTTCCTCTTTCCCTCCGCTTCGAGGAGGGAACCTTCCTCTGGCAATTCCGACTCGAGAGCACCGATCTTCGATGGAGGAGCGACGGAAAGATCGCGTTGGGCATTAACGGGCCGTCGTCCTTCTCGAAGCTGGACGTTCGGCGCAAAGCGGTTTTCGGCATCGACGCGAACTCGATGCGCTTGGACGAAAGCGCGGTAAAGCGCCTACGTCGAATATTCGCGCTCGGCCGGAGCCGGGCTTCTTGCCCGCCGACGTCTTTTTCCCTCTGGCCGCGTCGATCTCCCCCACGGCCCGATGACGTACCGGCGCAGTGGCCTTAGGTGCGCCGCATCGGGACATAAGTCAGCCGGTATTCGATGAGTTCGGAGAACCTTATCCCCGGTTCTTCGCGCGCTTACGAGCATATCGACGCGAAACGACAATGCGCGCGTTCTCTTGCTCGATTCCCCAACGAATCGACGCCGAGCGGCGAAAAAACTCGAGCCTCGAGGCGCCCTTGCCGGCCAAGGATGGAAGGGCCTCGCCTCGTCTCTCGAACGCCGCCGAGTAAAAACCCACCTCGGCCTCTCCTTCTACCCTGCGTACTTGCCCGGTACCGAGCTCGTCTCGACGACATCGTTACTCCGCCGGATCCTTCGAAGCGACTTTGGGGGCCGAACCAAGGGCCGAAGCGTCGGCGCCTAATCGGCGCGTGTAATCGGCCAAAATCGAAGGATATATCGAGGAAGAAAGATCGACGCTCTTATCGTCGTCGCTGGCAGAACGAATCGATACCGGGCCCCGAACGCCGATATCGGTCTTGGCGAGGCTCGCGAGGGGATATCGAGGAAGAAAATCGATCGAGGGAGGCTGCGCGCGGTTTTGCGAGCACTTTGGCACGGCCGATCGAGCTCCCCGTCGAAATAATCGGCCGGGCCGTTAACGGGAGTGGATGGGCCGGTGCGTGCCACTTCGTAATAATAACCCCCATAAAGAGATCGGTATCGGCTTGGGAGGGCAACGAGCGAACGGCGTTGGCTCGATGTTATCGATATGGCTGCGCCGTGGAAAGCATCGCTTTTGGCGAGGATCGAGGTTAGGCTCGGGGGCCGCGGATAGTGCGAGCCCCCACTGGGCCAACACGGAAACTATTTTAGGAGGCCGCGCGGCTCGTGGATTCGATCCTCCGCCCCTTCCGCACCCCGTCCACGCGCGAATCGATCCAACGCTCGATCCTCGCGGTGAGCCGCTCGAAACCACGCTCCCCTACTCCTCGAGCATCGTTTTCGAGAGGAAAAACTGACCGAGGGCGAAGGCCCCTAGGTTCCCCGGCCGCTCTCGCTCGGCGGATCGCTCGCGGGCGCAAAGGGTCCTGCCGATGAACGCGCGGCGGGGCGATGGGTCGCTCGGTCCGTTACTCTTTTTTTTTTTTTTTTTTCTCCCAAGCTCTTTTCCCGTCGTAACGCTCGCAAGCGGGGACGAATCGGCGATTAAGAATCGAGCGTGCATCATCACGTTCGCATGTTATTGCCGAAAGGGCACATTTGTTTTCTCGCGGACAACCGTGGCGCGAGGCTGATAAAAATGCAGTTTTGAGGAAGCGGCGCGCGCGCGCGCACGCGCGATCGAGGGGAGAGGGGCGCGCGGTGCCCGCGGGACGATGCTACACGGACGTTCGAGCAGCAGGGGAGGTACGATTCCCCTCGTCCACGACCGAGCCGCGATCGAAGTCGGATGCGCGCGGAATAAAATAATAGTCAATAACCTTGGCCGCGCGTCGTAAGCGCATTCCAGCTCCGCGTTTTTCCTCCGCCGGTCCCCGGCCGTCCTACCGGGACCATACCTCGCCACCGAGTCCTCGTCCCGCCATCTCCCTCGCGATGCTTCGATTGAGTTATCGAAAGGCGCCCACCGTACAACTCCGTGCGCGCCGCGGAACGCATTCTACCCTCGCGAGGGACAAACTGTTCGCGTACGCCTGCCGATTCGGCCGACTCGAGAGGCGACCCGAGGGTCACGGCAGATGTTCCGCCCGCGACTCCTTTTCCATGGAGGTTAACGGATTATGAAGATGTCGAGCGGATAAATACGCGCCACCTGTACGCGCTTTCCCGGACGCCCTCGCCTACCACCGCACTCTCTTCCAGGCCGTGACTCTGAAAACCACCGGCGATTCAGGCGGGCCCGGCGCGGAGAGAGAGCGAGACAGAGAAAGAGGGGGAGAGAGAGAGAGAGAGAGAGAGAGAGAGAGAGAGAGAGAGAGAGAGAGAGAGCGAGGACGGAGCCTGGCTCTCTATAGACTCGTATAGTCTCCGTGCGGGGACCGAGTCTACCTGACTTATGGAGACCCTGCGTTCGGCATTATTTATGACCGAGAGGCTCCGGACACCCCCAAAAGAACTCCGCTGCCCCCTCGCTCCCCCCGCCCCCGAACCCCTCTCATGGCTCTAGGCACTCCTTCGGCCTCTGCGCCTCGCGAAACCTCGATTGCCGGGGCGCTTTACCGGAATCCGGAGTCGAGGACTCGCCATGACGAATCTTTCAATACCGACACTTCTCCGCTACTCGACGACGCTCCGCCACGGAATGCGACTTGCGACGTCTCTCGGCCCCCCCCCCCGCAGGTGGAATCCTGCCCTCGAGTATCGGCGTTTATACGGATCTTGAAAATTGTCGAGAGGACTCCGCGCGAATATGGAAGCGCCGTGTAAAAAGAGGGTCGCGTTAAGATCGCGCGAAAGGCAGGAACGTAATGCTCGTAATTGTTTTTTGTTCTCCTTCAAAACGCGATGAACGCCACTGTAAAACTCAATCCGCAGCGAATCGATATGAAATTTGAGGAAGTGTCGCCGTTTCCTGCTGAAACAAGCTCGTGGCACTAGGGGGCAAGAGGCTCTTAATTTTCCCGGCAGCGAAGACGCAGAGCAGGCCGGTGCGTGGGCGCGAGGAAAGGCGGGCCGGGCGGTGCCTCTCCGTGTTATCCGTCGGCGAGCAGTCTCGATCGGACGATAAAGCGATCGTCCTTCTCGCGAGGGTAAGCGAAAGACGAGAATGAGCGACGACGATGCGTCGGACAAACGACCGACGAAGGACGATCATCGTCCGCGGATCGATACGCCTCGCATCGCGCCCCGCACTTTCTTCCTCGTTATTCCCACCGCTGTTAACGCAAACTACGCACATTCGTCCTTCGTCGAACCATCGGTGACTACCGGTGCTCGATGTGGCCCTTAACGGGAAAGAACGTACGATTCCTGGGCGTAGGAGGAGCATGCGTCCGGCGACTGTATCGACGAGCGTCGACGCTATCGATCGCTCGTACGCGCCTACCGCTCGCGAACCGTCAAAACGCATCTCACGTGGTGCCGATCCGCGGTGGAAGTTTGATGCGAGGAAAGAATCGACGGTTCTCGATGGACGATGGCTCGCCGATTTTTGAGCGCATTCGCGTCAAAGTTGCTCGTCGGTATCGTCCGCGCGTCTTTCAGCCGGTGGCTCGATCCTTCCATCTTGGCGTTCGGCCCGATATTTCTGCATAGGGAATGGGTCGAAGCTCTCGCCTTCCGCGCAAGTTTGCCTTATTCTTTTGCGTAAAAAGGAACCGCTTTGTCGATCGGCAAGTGGTAGGAGAGGCGGAACCGTTTTGCGGCGAGATCGCGATCGAATGAAGCCGTTCGGAGCGAGAAAAATAAGGGCCGAAACCAGTAGCATCGGGCCAACGTTCTCCCGCTCGAGAGATTATTTTCCAATGACAATAATCGTAACGAGACCGGGGCGTAAATCTTGGAGAATAATCGGAAGGGAATTCCAGTGGAGCCGGCGTCCCTGACCGAGTGCCTCCGACGCAGAATCCCAAAAATGAAGGCTTCCGAGCGAACGAGGAGGATCTTTTGAGGCAGGTAGGTATATAACGATCTCGGGGCCTCATCCTCGGCTCGGAATATAAACTGTTTCTGGGAACGGAGAGTCGTATATCTTACCCAACGACAATGCCAGAGTCAGTCACCCACTCACCCAGTTGGGTTGCCTGCCTCTCGATATAGACGCGTCCGTCGAAATTTGCCACGGCCCGGACCGACGTCCGATCCTCCGATCTCCGCTCCTCCACCACTCTTGGATCTCCGATCTTTAGCCACTTTGGATTCTCCCTTCGATCGCCGTTCGCCCAAAATCCTCTTCTCGCCTTCCCGGAGTACCGCGATGCTCGCGTTATTTGGCTACGGTGCCACCGATTCCAGCATCCAGGATCGGTGCCTTCGGTTCGAACGCGATCCGCGAAGACGAGGGGGAAGTCTCGGGGCACCTCGAGGCTCGGGATGGTGTCGAAGAGACCGCGGGACGAACCTTGTCGCGGCACCAAGAATGACTGGTCGAACTTCCTGGCATTTTATCTGGTAGTAAGTATCTTGTCGTCCGGCATTAGTATACCGGCCAGTCACCGGGTGACAGATTCTTATCTAGGATCGAGGAGACACGCCGTCTCACCCGGGCTCGTTTCTCGGTCACACCTAGCCGGGAGTCGTGGATCGCGTTACTCCCGATGCCACGATCCTTCTCCCATTATGCTCCTTTTTCTCTCGCTTCCTTCGTAACTAATACGGACCACAGGACGATCCTGGCGCAGGTAGCCACCGAGAAATCGAGATCTTCGCGTCCACTTGACGTCGGCTCGTCTAGGGCACGCCTCGCCTTACCCCGCGCTAATCGCCCAAACCAGATTTTTATCGGCCGATCGTCCCGTCTTTAGGTTTATCCTGAACCTGGAAAATGCGAGTTAAACGACGCACCCCCGTGGCCCGATCTCTTCCGAGAATATTCGTGCCTCGGTTAACTTCCCTAATCGTGCCTTTCCTTCGCAACACGATCGGACGTGGCGAGACCGAGAGTAGTCCATAGCTTTGCGGAAGGAAAGAGGGAGGCTGGATCGAACGGTCGATGTAGTCCTCTCGCAACAAGACTATGGGCAAGGATATCCGGGAATGGAAAGGATGGCGAGCTACGAAACAACGGGCGTTTCGTGGCTTGGCGCGCTACGCAAAATTGTCTCGATCTTTGGTCCGTCGAACGCTCAAAAAGCAGCGCGTCGGTCTCGCGGCTTTCGCCACAGGCGCGTCCAGCGTCCGATCTCTCGAACGATTCGTCGCGAAAGCGGTAGCCGAGGTTGCGTTTGGCGAAGAAAATCTCGTTTGGAACGTAGCGTAGCGCGTGTCCTTGCCGCGATGCCGATCGCAATGACGAGTACGAATCGAGGAGGGAAAAAGATCGAGTATACGATCGGCGCGATCTTAATGACCACCGAGGCAATCGTAGCCCCGATAGCTCGTGTGCCGGCAGCCGGCCGTTTCAATGGAATAATTAGATGATTATCTTTTATTTATCCGCGGCTTTGATCAGCCGCCCCTGCGGCATAAAAGGACGCCATTTGCAATTATCCGAGAGCAGAGGAAGCGTATCGTTCACCGGAATGATACCTCTATTATAATCAAGCCACCCATTGCGAGAGTTTCTTCTCGCCCCTCGGCGACCTCGCCCCATCTACTCGCCCACCCGACCGCCCGACCGCCCGACCGCCACATAGCTCGGCCGCCAGCTCTCTCGCCTGCCGGAAGACAGTCGCGCCTTTTGTTCGACGGAATTTTCTGCCCCTTTCCTCCTCGCCCTGCCGCCGCGTCGGCCAAAACGGCTGTCGTTGCTTTGGCCCGTTTTCGAGACGTTCGCCGCAACGAGAGGCGTTGAGTACCGAGGAAGTCGAGGAAAGGCACGATTACCATGGGTTCTCGGTCGGACTTCGAACGCTATTCCAGAACTACCGATACTCCATTGCCACGGCGAGAGTCTCGGAGCCGCGAAGCGTACGCACTTTTTCAAGGCTCGTTCGTCGGAAGGCTGCCAGTTTCGAATCGGCGAGCCGTAAGAAGGGTGAGAGGGAAGCGGATGACGAGAATAAGAGATGGACACGCGCTACCTGGAAAAAAAGGGCTCGCGCGATTCGCCGATTTGAGGAGAGAATATATTCCAGAAACGGTCCCCTCCCCCGCTCGGCATCCCTCCCGTCGGTCTTGGAAAGATTCGAACGACGAGCCGTTCAAGCCGCAATTCCATAAGCCCGAGCACGCAGCGAGAGACGCGGGAATCCATTATGCGGCTGTTAGGACGAGAAATTGAGCGGCATTCGATGTAATTTTCCGGAACCCCCAGTGTGGTCCCAACACGAGGACAAACTAGGAGGAAGAGATCGACGACTGGAGTAGGTGGGCCGGAGGGTGGCCCTTCGAAGGTCGAGGAAAAGTGGCGAAGAAAAGCGGAGCGGGCCCCGATACGGGCAAACCCAAAACACGACGTCATGCGCCCTCCGTGGAAGAAGGTGAGGAGATTTTGCCCCGGGCACAATGGCCCGGCCGAGCGTCAAAGAGCCAGCCACGGCACACCATCATTGTCGAGGAAGACGCTCGGGGTGAAAACTTCGTCCAGCCCTCGGTCACGGAAAGAAACGATGCCACCCAGGACGCTGGTCAACGATGATCTATACGGAATCATTGGACACCGCCGTGGAACGAGCGTCAATGGCCCGTGCAGCGAAAGGTGCATCCTTCGTGGGTTTATTGCGAGCTGCCTTCCACTTCCAGGCTGCTTCGCTGAACGTCTATCCTCGGAGGCGCGCGCGAGATCCGGACTCTGCCCGGAAAGGATAGGGAGCTAGGTAGACGCCTTCCGTCTAAGAAAGCACTACCGTTTCGCGATATAGTCCTTGTGCTCGCGTACGTCGAAGAAAGCGATTCGCAACGTTTGCCAAGATTCGCGATTACTCTTAAAGCGCGAATCGTTTCTTTAGGAGTACATTCGAAGTGTACGATCGAAGGAAGAGGATGGCACATTTGTCGAACCGGAGAGGAATAACGTACGACGCTCGAAGTTGAAGTTGGTTGGGTTGCGAGGGTAGGAGTAAACGTCAAAGGCGTTTAACCAAGATCGTGGCGTGCTCGTAAGGTTAA
This sequence comes from Ampulex compressa, assembly GCA_038496175.1. Taxonomy (NCBI): domain Eukaryota; kingdom Metazoa; phylum Arthropoda; class Insecta; order Hymenoptera; family Ampulicidae; genus Ampulex; species Ampulex compressa. The sequence goes on along the minus strand of JBCFXI010001555.1, from coordinate 31,822 downwards.
CCGTCGACTCGTTATCGTGGCGGGTTAATACGACGTACGGTAGAAATAGCGGGTCGATTATTGACCGAGTTATAGGACCGGCGTTAAACGATGGTTACTACCGTACGGAAAGTAGAGGCGGTCGCACCCTGAACGTTGGTTAAAGTATAACCTCGGCGGTACTTAGGGCTGTAAGCGGAGTACGGTGTACGGCACGACGTGAGGTAAATGGAAGCAAAAGCGTGCGTAGGGATAATGTTATTAAATCGCAGCGTGCACTTCTGGCCGATTACGGATAGATAATGGGCGGTGCTAAATAAAATTATCGAAGCGTTTAAGAGTAATTACGGCGAAATATCCAAGAGCGAGCTGCCACCGTCGCGTAGAGATAAAACGGTTCGGGCGCAAAAGGCCCAACCGGTTGGCCGTGATTCGAGAGAAACGCTCGAGGCGCATCAAGGTATCGGTTTTCGACTCCTCGATCCTCGACTCTGGTATCTTGGAAAAGGAAGAAATATTGCGGGCCTTCGTAATAAAAATGCCTCTCGGCGGAAAGAAGGGGACTTGAAACGATTAAGCGTATTCGTTTGAAACATAGCGTGGCGCGCACGATTCCTTCGAGGCTCTCGCGTTTTGCGCGTTTTCACCGGATCGAGGGTGAAAGTGCCGCAAAGATCGGAAAACGGTAAAAATCTCCGGTAAAATTTTGGCGGACGATACCGGCCGTCGAAATATCGCGAACGCTTCGAATGGAAAGATGACTCGAGGAAGTGGTGCGGTAACGTAGTCGGAAGAAAGGAAGGAAAAAAAAGGAGGAGAAGGAGAGACAGTTTCGCGGCAAAACGTTGATCCCGTGGCAAAATGGGTCGACGCGAGACCGTAAATCATAGGAAGGGAAATCCAGCGAAACCACTACCTACTATAAAAGTTTATGGTGTTTGGCCGTTACGGCCGCCAACGGGGCCCTGTGCCACGGCTCGCCGTATATCTTGGCGGAAGTGAAACTCGGTGCCCTTTTGCGGACGGAAGACGAAGGGAGGTCGAGGAGGGGCCGGCGGGAGAGAGGCCGGAGCGGGGACCTTCGATCAGTGTTTCAGCAATATCGGTCGTCGGCATTGTTCGCCGGCCGACGACTCGGAATTCCATTCCGGCGGAAAATGCGAAGAAGGAAAATTCGAGATATACGACTTATTAGGAGGCGGTGATTTACGGCCTGCCCGAGAGAGGGACCAGGCGGGATGGAAAGCTACGCGACGCAATGCCACCTACGTACGACGTCGATGCCATGGTTACGTCGAAGAGGTCCACCTCGGTCGTTACTCGTCTTCGAGCTGTTTGCGCAGAGGCGCCGCGATCTCCTGGATCCGGAAGAGCGAGGCGACCGGCCGTATGGTTCGACGATTATGGTGTACCATCCATCTTTCCATTAGATGCGTTATTGGACGTCTGAAAAAAGGTCGTTGCAAACGAAAGGAGAAAAAATGTGCTTGGAAAAAACTACTTTCCAGTAGCCATTGCATCGCGTTCTGTCCGAAAAAAATGCCCCGAGTGGAAAGAAGGGTTTGCCCTGCAAAAACGTACCATTTTTTCGGTAAGAAGGGCGTAAATTACAGCCAATAAGGAAGTGATTTACGCCTCGGGGAGCGAGAGAGAGTGAGAGGGGGGGGGGGGGAATGGAGGTCTGCGCGTGAGAGAGAGAGCGAGAGAAAAGGGAGTCTGCCAAGCGTTGTTCGCGATTTACGGCCAGGTCTGTGCGCGTGAAGAATTTACGTCGAACGTGCGTGCCCGCTTCCACGTGTACAATTATTTTCACGGTGATACATCGGTACGAGTCACGTACGATCGTACGTAGGGTCGAGACCCTTGCGCGATATCGCATCCGCGTATTATCCGAGGATCCGTGATCGCGCATCGGATTCGCGCGCTCCTCGCTCCAATTGCGATATCTAGAGATTTGCGCGCGACGAACACTCGTCGTTGGCCACGGACGATCGAGATGAAAGATGGTCGACGATCGTGGATGGAGGCTTGGGCGATAATCGGATCGCATTATGCTCGCAGACGGAGGGAGATCGCGGAGATTTCTATTTCATGGCTATCGTCCATCTTCGACGATCCTATTTTCGTGAACCGAGGCTGACCAGCGTTCTCGACGCGTCATCGGGAAATCGTTACCTCGACTCGAATCCATTTTCCGTAGCACTGCTACGGCAAAGGTAGGGTCTGGGACCGATCGACGCAACCCCTGGTCCCTCGAATCACGCCCTCGCACGAAACGGGAAAACTTCATCGGTAGGGTGGTCCTTCTTCGTTCACGACGTCGAACATTTTCCGATACGAAGTCGAAGCTCGCCACCCAGGTGTCTGCCGCATTAACCGCGCTCCAGTTTTCTCCGATACACCGACTCCTCGTCCTTGCGCTCCGCTCCGTCTCGTCGCACTTCGATCGAGTCAAAAGCCCAGCGGTGAGATTTCTCGATAGAGGCGTTCGTGTTTCGTCCAACCGGTTCGTATACGCGATCGCGATAACGCTTCTAGATATAAGCGTTTCCATCTTTCGCTGCCCACTCTCTCGGGTACGTGGACTTTTTTCGATCGCTCTTTGATCTTCCCGAAAGAGAGTATCGGGGAGAGAGTCTAACGACGACGAGTATGGCAGAAATCGTTACCTTCGTCGACAGCGATTTGTCCGTAGGCGAGCCGTGTAGCCGAGAGAGTTTGACGAAGAAGCGATTTTCCAAGGGCAACGATGCAAACGGGAGGATCGTTTACGACTTACGGACGTAGGAACGTTGCGCGATACGCGAAAGAGATCGAAGCCAGGTACGCGAGGGAGGGAGACGGGCGGATCGGAGTTGGGAGCGCGGACGCAGAGGCGCGTCGAGCCAGGGCGATGGCAAAGCGGTCGGGCGTTCCGCGGGGGGTGATCCGCGACCTTGCGAATCCTGGCACGATCGCATCGGCCGGACGCGCTCGAGGGATAAGGCGTCGAGATCCGCCGATCGGGGAACGAAAAGGATCTCGACGGAGGGGCCTGCCCAGGCCTCTCCACCTCCGCCCGCTCCACGATCGCCCCTCTTCCGCGCTCGCCGCTCTCTCCAGCCGTCTCATCGACGCTGCCTTCGTCCAACGTCTCGTCAAAGCGACGCAAATTCGATACGAGATAACCGAGTACGACGAAGACGTCTTCGTTTCCCGTATATCGCGGAGAGTAATCATCGTTCTTTTCGAACCCTGGTTTTGGCGCTCTTCGAGCCCCGAGCGTGGCAGGAGCTAAAGCGACGTTCGTATCCGTCTTCGTCGTAAATCCGTCGGTCCTCGGTCGATGCTAAAGATTCGCTTCGGTGGCGTTTGATCGAAGGCAGGGAGGATTCGATTTTGGGGCCGCGACTCGATCGGAACCTCGGCGCATCCGTGGGCCGCACGAGCGCCCTCTCCCTCCTCGGGGGCAACAAATTCGAATCGGTGCTCGGTGCCCGGTGCCCGGTGCCCGGTGCCCGGTTCCCGGTGCTCGGCCCTCGGATCGTCCGGGGAAAATTGATGGTGGCCGCGGTCAAAATCGAGTTCGCGAGCGTCCACCGGCACCATCGCCAGTATCCCCGGCACCAACGGCACGTCGTTGCACCGGCTAAATCATTAGACGCTCGAAAGCACGAGCCCCCCGCGGTTTCGAGCATTAGTTCATCTGTCTCTGGTTCGCTTCGCAGCCGCCCTCCTCCTCGATGGAGGCCCACCGAGCCTTCCTGCCCTTTCGCCTCCGTCTTCCTCCCTCCCTCCCTCGCCTCCTCATCGCCCGGTTTTGGTCGGTGCCCCGCGCTTAATATACGAATCCCACGCATCGAACCCCGCGGCACCGCGGGGTACAGCGAACGACATGTGTTCCTCTCCTCTCTCGCTTCCTTCTGCTCTCTTTCTGCCTCTCGACCCACCCCGGCCCATTCTGCCACCCCCCCCCTCCCCCGACCCCCGCCGCCGCCTCTCGACCTTCCTTCCTTTCCGTCTCCTTCGCGCTCCTCTCTTTCGACTTATCGCGCTGACTCTGCCTCTGCCTCTGCCTCTGCCTCTGCCTCCGCCTCCGCCTCCACCTCCGCCTCCGCCTCCGCCTCCGTCCCTCCTATCATCCGCGATATCCGCGCCTCTTCCTCGCTTTCCTCGAGCCTTCCACGAGTTCCAGTCCCCGTCCAGTCTCGGTCTCCAAAGTCCAAAGTCCGAGGTCCGACGTCCGTTGCTTCGGGGCAGAAGTGCGGCACGAATGGCCGAGGGACCTTACCGAATTTCCAGAGACGAGAGAAGAGCTCTGGACGCATCTGGAGAAAGCGGAGCTGGAGGGAACATTTGGCCGGCACGAGTTCGCAGCGGCGTTTCGTTCCGGTCGTCGGTAAACAAGGGAAGAACGGAAACAATGGCGAGGCACGGGTTCGTGGGAAAGGGAAAATTCGATCGGGCCCATTCGTCTTCCTTCGCGCTTCCCTCTCGAAAAATGACCGCCTCTCGCGGGACAATGGTATCGCATTGTATCGCCGACGTTAAACAAATCGCCCATACCTCGGAAGGCCGGATCGCGGCTACGAGCCTCGCCATTTGCACCTTCGAGGAAGCCGCGGCGCAGCTTCCCGAGGGCGGAACGTCGTCGTCGAGCGTGGCTTCGGGAAGGCGAGAAGGAGGAAAGGGCGCGACGCGTCCTCACCCCCGTCGTTCCAGGGAAATCCTTGCGAACCTTCTCCTCGCGCCTGTCCCGTATTTCGAACGGTTACTTCTCGGCCGCAAAATTGGCCGCGCGACGAATCTCCCTCCGCGTCATCCCGAAATTTGACCGCGCGACGAAGCTTCGCGAATTCTGCGCGGTTCTCTCGGCGTCATCGAAAAATGTTGGGCACTTTGGCCGAACTGGCTCGCTCGGATCGAGCGACCGGCCGGGTTCGTGCGAGAGGAAAGAAAAGACGGGAATGCGGAGGGTGGGATGCCGGGATCCTCGGGATATATCGCGTGTAATCCTCTTCTCCGCGCGATTAAGTAAACATCGCATTAGGGAGGAAAAAGGTCGGCCGGGTGCGTGGCGTACCGGTGCACGAATATCGCTAACAAATGTCCGGCGATATAAAATAATAAGCCTATTAGTCAAGGGTCACGGGGACCCAACGTCGTCGTCGTCGTCGTCGTCGTCATCGTCGCGAGGTTGCCTCGACCGGGGCATCGGCCATCGCCCATCGCCCCTACGCTCCTCGTCCCCGACGCCTCCCTACTTTTGCTGCTCGAAAATTCCGATTTTTCGCCCCAGATTTCTGCCGCGGAGCTCCGCGATCAAGCGGCTGCGAGAGAAAAAGTTCCACGCGCGAAACGGGCTTTGGATTCCAAATTTGCCCTCTCGCAAATCGAATTAACCTCCTTACGCGCATCGAATTTGCCCTTTGGAAAGTCCAGTTTTATTTTTATCCGAGAAGCCTTCTCGAAGATCGAATGTCGCGCGAGAATTATTTTGGCCGATTCTTCGAACCATAACCGATCGGTCGACGCGATCGGTCCTTCCATCGCGACTAACGCGATTCTCCGACCGATGGGTAAATTTACTTTGGCCGTTCGTTCAAAGTTTTTGTCGTCCAACGTCCCACCGGCTCAACCATCGTGCCACCCGAAAGAGCATAAATACCATGGCATCCGCCCATAAGTAGCGAGGTAGGGCTGACGATAAAGCCGGAGAAACGTTGGACGCGGACGTTCTCTTCGCTTTAGTCGCGTACCTTTTTCACGGTCGAAAATACGCTCCACATCGGCGATTCCAATCGGCTTACATCATATCCAGTTTCAGCAATTACGGTACCGTTCTCTATCATTTTGTTACGTTTTTGTTGCTCCCGGGGGATTTAATCCCGGGACATTAATAAACGGTTCCCAAGCATTTTGTTTTCTCTCTTTCTCCTCCGCTTTCCCCGCGTCGTGCGTGTGCGTGCATCCCGTGTGCGTACGCCAGCAACCTTACGCCGGTCCCACAGTATTCATGCCGGGATTTATGGCGCGTCCACTCATTCATAAAAATATTATTCAAATTTAGAATGTCTAGACGGGCCGATGAGGGGCGAGAGAGGAAAGGTAGGCGAGGCGGGAGAAGAGAAGAAGCGAGAGGGGGAGAAGCGACGGGAAGAGGAGGAGGAGGAGGAGGAGGAGGAGGCGGAGGAGAAGGAGCGGAAAAAGAGTCTCCGTTCTCGGACTCTCGACCTGCCGCTTCCCCGAGGCCTCATCGGCGATCCTCGTCTCCTTCTTCGTCGATGACTCGGATCCGCGGCCCGACTCGGAATTTCCCAGTTTCACACTTTTACCTCTCTCCAGGTGCCGCGAATCCGGGGAGGGCCCGCCGCGAGCCCTTTGGTTCTCGTATATTCGTTACTCGATTCGGAGCACACCGTAATCGTGCCTCTCGTTATCGACATTCTTCCTCGTTTTTAGTGCCAGTCTGCGAAGCGAGAATCGGAAGCAAGCGCGTTGTCGATGTTTCCCGCTCGATCCACCCCCGGTAGATCGACGCATTCCTGGGCCGACCGCGCGGAATTATTCACGCGTCGCGGCGATGCGCGCGATTATTCGGCGAGATAAGGGCGTGGGACGTGAAAACGATGAACCGAACCGCCGTAGCGGCAGGGCCAAGACCGAGGCCGGTGCCGTCCGTTACGAATGGACGACGGGAAGGCGTTGTACGTTCCACGGGCGTATCTTCGCCGTGGAGGCAGGAGATTACGCGCATCGCTCAAACGGGGAACGATGGACGGCTCGTTTCGATTCCGCTTCCTTACCGCGAGCACCGTTGGACGGGGCCAAGGCGCTTCCGCGATCTCCCGCATTCCGGATAAACGGCTTCCCCGATCTTATCGCGCGTACAAAGCCGAGTCGCGTACTGCCTGGCGATACGATCGACTCGACGCGTCCCTCCGTCGTACTTTCGTTATTAAGAGCGTTAACGCTACCCTGCGATCCTCTCGAAGCGACGCGCCGAGAAGATGGACGCCGACTCGGACCTTTCGAGGTTTCATCTCTTTCGAGGGGTAGCCGAATTAACGAGCGGATCCAGCGCACACGCTTCGGACGATCTTCGGAAAGCGCGATCCCTCTTGGACGCAGAACTGGGCTCTCGACGGCAGTGGAGTCGAGTTGGCTGCCGACGCGAGAGGCGCTCGAGGATAAACGTGGGCGAAAAATTGGTGGCGCGATCAAAATACGAGACGTATCATCGCCGTACTCGTGTTCCGATCCGCCGGTGAGCTTAAGGTCGTACAAAGGAACGCGAGCTCGCTGTTGCCCGAAACGTTTCTCGCCCCTTTTGAGCAACGGCGTCTCGCCGTGTCGCCCACGCTTACATCTTGATTCGCCGGCCTTAGCGCCGTAAATAATACCCTTGCCCCCCTTTTTCCTGGAATTTCACCATCGGGCCTCGTATTATGTGGGGCGAAAATTTAATGGCCAAACGCGTCGCACGCCCTTCGAGAGTGGCGAGCCCTTTACCGAGCAAATGGCTCGACGCGATGCGGATAACGACTAGATGTTCTCAAAAACGAGCGCGACTTCCTCGATCGATCCGCGCCTCGATATCGTCGATCGCGCATCGTTTTGGAATCAGTGGCTCCGCTCGAAATGACGGTTGCAACGGCAGTACGATGATAATAGCGGCACTGTGCGCGTAACGGTTCGATCGTTCGTAGCGGTATATTCCTCGGGGAAAAATTTGGTTAAGCCGAGACGGGCATCGAAAGGGTGGCTGAGCTAAAGTGGGAACCGATAGACGAGAGAGGAAGGGAGATCGGGTAGGAGCGAGGCTGAAAGGAGCGAGCGAGAGAGGAAGAGGGAGCGTGAGAGGAAGAGGGAGAGAGTAAGAGGAAAGAGGAAAGAGAGACAGGGTCCGCGTGGAATCATGGTGAGCGGGCGTGCGCGATCTCTTCTGTAAATCCCCACGGGTCACTAACTAAACCAATGAGACCGTGCTGAGATTAAATAATTCATGCTGGGAGTGTAATCCGCAAATTTGTTTGGGATTACGGGTGCTCCGCGTTTGCACCACGTGCGGTCAAACAATAGCTATCTTTCAGCCCGGACGAGTATCCCATCCTTTTTTAATCTCTCAATTAAAAAAGGTTGCCAAGAAGCGATTCGGGCGTTCCCTTCGCCCTCCGCTCGCTCGCATTCTCCGGCCCTCGCTCTCGCCCCCCCCCCGCAACTTTGCCCCGGAATACGCGTCTCTCGGGGAGTACGCCTGGCCACCCGCTTTCAAACTCCTCGTCGCGCACCGGAGATCGCCTTAGCCCGACTTTACGGTGAATCCTAACGGCCGATAAAGATCTTCGAGCTCGAATTTGCCGGCGAGCATATCAACGCATCGCTCGTCCTACGGATCGTTCGACGCGTACGGGGTCATCGGCACGGAGAAAAGTCGGAGTCGCGCGTAGGTTTGCGCCACTCGCCCCGGGCAAAGACGCCTCGGAAGACCGGCGATTCGTCCCTTCGCGGTTTACCCTCGGAAAATCGCGTTTCGGCCGCTCGGATGTGGCGAGGTACGGCGCGTCTAGAGTGCGAGGAGCGAGTAAAAAAAAGAGGAGAAAACGAAGGGGGGAGAGGTTGGGGAATCGGGCACGCGGGGGGTAGACCGGACGACATACGGAGAACACCGTGTCCCACATACTCTCCGTGCGTCGCGTAGCCCATAGCGCATAGCCCGACACCGGGTGCCCCCATTGGTTCTCCCCGGATATAAAGGCGAGATGGGGGGTCCTTGGCTCCCTTACTTTATTCCAGCCACGCTGGGGGGCGGCCAGACCGTCGACGGAAACACGAGTGCTAAACGCGTAATGATCGCTAAACGAAACCACCCCGACTGCCCAAGCCGCGACCGCGAGGCCAACGAGGATCGACTATCCCCCGATTAACGTGGCCCGCCACGAGGGTGGACGTGGGATTGGTTCGCGAAGGCCGCCCCGTATCGCCTCGCTCGCGAGCCACTTTTCTCGAATCTGCCCCGGCAGATCCGTAGAGCGATCCTCGAGCCTCGTTTCGAGCGTCTTTTTCCCACCTTGCGGCCACCTAAAGGGGCATCCTACGCTCGAACCTTTTCGATCCGAACGCGAGGGCCGGAAACTTGCGTTCTCGAAGGTGCACGCCTCGAGTTTTAGCGAGGCCTTCGACGCTCGATTCTCGGCCGAGGAGACTCGTGTGCTCCGGGTACCAGCGGTTTTCTCGCGGGCAACGGCGCAAAGGAAGCCGAGAGATTTTCTGTCCGATCGGCTTGGAACAACCAGCTGGCTCCGCGGCCGTTGTTCGCGAGCAGAGTTGCCCAACGGGCAGACGAGAGGCGAGGCAGGAGAGGAGAGCAAAATCATCGAGTCGGCTGGTAAAATTATAGAGCAAAAGCGGGCGTCGCGATGCCTCCCAGAGCGCCTGGGCATTCAATCGCGAGGAACCCCCGCGAGCAACCGCGACAATGGCACCCGCCTAGGCCGCCTTCTCTCTTCAAACGGCCACAGCCCCCCAGAAATTCACTCGCGGGGGGTCTCTCGCTTTCTCCCTCTCCCTCTCCCTCTCCCTCTCCCTCTCCCTCTCCCTCTCCCACTTCCGATCCGCTCACCGGTCATTCCAATCGGTCACGACGCGTACGTCCACGTTCTCCGAATTTCCTTCGTTTTCCCTTCGCGCACCCCTCAACCCCCCGAGCTTTATCGCCTCATCGGAATACGCGACGCTCCTTTACGTTCCGTACTACGAACGCCCGGTGTCTCGAAGCGCACTCGAAACGCCGCTTTCCGTACTTTCGGCCAACGACCGAATCGAATTCCGCATACGTCGTGCCCCTGGTCGAAGATGGAGCCAATTTGGGCGCAGGCTTCTCCGCTAAATTGCGGATCGTTGCTCGAAAAGCGGAGGGAAGGAGGGAGCGTAAAGGGCGGTCTAAAAGTTCGAGACGACATTGAACGACGGGAACCCCCGCGAGGTACCGCGACAATGAACGTGGAGTCGCGGGGGGTCTCCCATGGATCGGCACGGTTCACTTGGCGTACGTCTAAGCGCACGCACGGAACTCGACTTTGGCACGCGTGCCGTCCCGTAAAACGCTTCGCGCGGTAAACTTTGGACGCAACGTCCGCTAAATCCTCCTCGTCCCTTGCTCCAGCACGCTTCCAAATCTTCCGTGCAATTCGCTCGGAAGGTCCGACCTTCGGCGACGCGTTCGTCGCGACGATTCGTCCTTAAACGGACTCGTCGACGTCGAACCGTGCGAGTAAAGATGCGCGGATGGGCGCGCCGCGCGTCGAAAGGCGGCCCCCGCTTTGCTTTGGCGCGAGGCATACGCGCGAGCTTATTAGCCGCCTCTCCGCAAATCCGTTGAGCGAGGGGCGAAATAAATATTTCAGGAGTGGCTCGAGTCGAGTGGCACCACGCTTGGTCGTGTTTTTCGGGTGCGTCGCCACGGCGCGAAAGCTCATAAGCGCGGAAACGGGCCATTATTTCGACGGCTCGCGTCGAGTGCCACTTGGCTCGCGGCTCGAGGCTCGAGGCTCGACGAGCACTCGACTCCGCCTCGAGCGCGCCGGGCCAGATGTTTTCGAGTGCTCGAGACTTCTTTGCGCGTGCGTTTAGCACGCGTTGCTCTTCGAGCACAATGAGGAAAGCTCCGTAAACTGGCGACAACACGGCATTGTGCAGCCGCGAGTCCTCGAGAGATCGTGGAATACAGGTAAGCGTCGGCAGTCGCGGCGCGTGCGTCGCCCGGTCGTATTCCAATTCTAGCGATAAAGCGCTCACCTTCGATCGCATCCATCTTCGCGCTAAAAGCGAATAGATCTCGTTCGGCGAGCAGAGCAGTCAACGTTGATTTAGAGTTATCGCCGACAAAGCGGAGAAAACGAAACGAACGAACAGAGAATCGCGTATCTTCGGTCGTTCCACGAGGTGTACGCGAGTGGGATTTTGCGGTTTGAAATCGTACACGTTATTACGTTACTATGGCCGGTAACTCCGTCGACATTCCTTCCCACCGTTTCGATCTTCCTCCGCGAACGTAGCAATGCCAGGCTTTCGATAATAACGAGGCAAAAAAAGTCGGCGACGAACGACGCGACAGGACACTCTGTAACGTAATGAACCGCGGAGAAAAAAGGAGTTGCGGAGAGCGAGGATCGATTCGGCGATGGTCCCTCCTTTCGATACTCGTCTAATTTCCAGCTAATGCGGGCTCGCTCGTCGGTCTCGCGCTTACGGGCCGCTCACCGGCCGACAGACGGCCACGTTGCTTTTTCTATCGAATCGATTCGAGGCCGAGCGCTCGGACGGGGAAAAAGGTTTCTCACACGGCTCCTGCGCCGAATGCTCGTCCGAATTCATCGAGCCGGCCCATTTCCAGCGCGGTGGGTCCGAGCAAGACCAGATCGGACCACAATGACCGAAAGCATCTTTGAGCAAAACTCATCTGCTCCTCCATCGGGCAACAATGTCCCGATACAATGATATACGCCCCCCTGCCCCCCCCCCGCCCCGCCCGCGCCCTTCCTTTTCTTCGCCTTTCTTTCCCTTCCGCCTCGGCCCTGTGCGCGCACCAAAGGGCTATCGCGAGATGGGTTTCTGGCTGTGCGAAGCTACGCCACGCCCGACTAATGAGTCTCACAAACGCGCCGCCATTCTCAGGGGGAAATATTTAATTTCGTTTCTTCGATCGTTTCTTCGATCGGTCGCGTCTATCGGAAAGGTGAAAACGTTACTAACCGTATCCACCTCGCCGGCCCGCGGGCCTCGGCCTCTCTCTATACGCTCCCCTCCTATGCCGTTGAGGCGGTGCACGTATCGGCTCTCCATCGGCGACAGGCGGGCTTTGAACCTCGATTTTCATCCCGACAACGTCGTTATTGCGAGGAAAAGTTGCAAAATGCTACGACTAAAGCGGCTCGCGGCGATTCGAGTATCGGCCACGAGCGACAAACGACGCGCGAGCGACAGCGATTCGTTCGGCATTGGAACGAGATCGTATTGCGAGGTGTTTCTCGTTCAATTTTATTACGATATACCGTTGCCCTTATCCACTTTGCGTTTACCACCGCGTACGATGCAAGTAATATGCATATTCGGTTAGCGGAGGAATAACGAAAACTCTCGATCGATAATATACTCGCTCCAAAACTACCGGGCCCCTACGGAAAATTGTAAGCGAACCACCGTAATCTCGTTCGCGGAGAGGAGGAGAAGCCCGCGGTCGCTGGCAAACGGCCATCGCTAGAAGCGGCGTTTGGTCGGTATTGGATCGAAAATCGAAGAGGGTACGATTTCGGCGGCGGCACGACTCGAGCAAGCTTGCCCCACCCGGAAGTTTCGAGGAGGCTTTCACCGAAAGATCCGGTGTCTCCGAGCGCTGTCGGCAGGACCGCATCGCGGACGTACGTTGTGACGGTGCCAAGTCACGCCTCCCGCGGCGCTTGTTGTCATTGTCGGTACCTGCGATCGCGCAATGATCGCGCACAGCCGGACGACGAGCCGGGGACCGCGAGACGATCCTCCGCCCGGAGCCTCAAAGGCGCCGATCTCGAGGACCGCCGAGGGGCCGAAACGCGACGACGAGCGATGTCACCGATACCTACACCCCCTTTTGCCCCTTTTCCAACGCCAGCGAAATGCCGCTCGAAATAAATCCCCTCTCTCCCGCCCTTCCTCCTCTTTTTCCCTCAAGATTTGCATTTTGGGCACGAACCGACGAGCGATCTCTCTCGCCAATTTTGCGACACCTTGAGCATTGCTCGGAGGGATCACCTATCGTTTCGTATTTAACCGCGAGCAAGAGGGTACGAGAGTCGATACGTCCGATTTGGATTTGACGCGCACCTTGCGCGGACGGCACATCGAGGTCGTATTCCGCTCTCGGAATCGGAGTTTGACGTTAAACGTTATTGCTGCCGAAAGCGACGGTCCATAGACGGCGTCGTTTCGAGTTTTTTTTTAAGATCAAAAGGACGACGAAGGGACAAAAAGGACGCGGTAAACGAACCGTGCTTGTAGGGGTCCGAGACGGGCGTGATGGACGGTAGATACCTAAGTAAGTTTATTGGACGCGATACGCCCGACCATCGAATCAACCCTTTGGGGACAATAGGCCTTTATATACGCTCAACGAGAGCCGCTAACGTTGCCGATGAACTCGCATACGCGTTTAATGAAAACGATCGACGTGGCAGACGAAGACGTACGCGCGTTGGACGATCTTTACCCCAATCTCCCGAGACGAAGGGTTGGCCACGCGTCCATATAAGCGCGCGCGCTCCGAGAAATATCGAAGAAAACGCTGTAAAACGCGATACATTTCCCTACGTATCGTACATTATTCTTCGTTCGAACGCGACACGCGAGAGACGCCGTAGTGTATTCCAACGAAACTTTGATTTTACCACTCGGCATTATTGTACCTTGCGTCGAGCGTTTGCCGTTCGTTTGTCCCGATACACTCGCGAAGGAAAGAGCGATGAAAATGAAAGAAAAGATAACGCGCGATTAAGGCCGATAACTTGGCCGATCTCTCGAGCGTGCCACCCTGATCGGTTGCCTCGTCCGATTACGGTAGGCGTACGGTAAGTAACTCCGTTATGGAGGAGCACTTCTTTCTTCTTCGTAAGCGCGGCCTTTCGATGCGAGGCGCGAAAGAGCGTTTCGAGCGTGGCGCCGATTCTGGCCTCGCGGCTCGGCCGGCATCGATTCGGTCCTTTGGCAAAGGCAAAGGGGCGAGTAGCGGGAAGAGCGGCGTCTTGGCGTTCGCGATCGGGTGGCTGGGTGGCGAGGTGGCGAGGTGGCACAGGAAGCGAGGGCACCGTTAGAGCTCTATCCGGGCACGGCCGAAGAGGCAAGAGACTGTAAAAGTCGATTGTCGAGTTCCCGCCCAGCGGCGCGCCGGCCAATCGGAAGCGCAGCTGCCCCCGGCCACTCTCTTTTTTTACTCTTTAACGGTCGTTACACCGAGTAGTTTTCTTGTCTCAACGCCATCTTAGGCGGCCGGACATTATCGTTCCTCCTCATTGATTATCCCTCCGCGACTTCGATTCCGCTCGACGAAACGCGCCTTCGCGGGCGTCGCTCCCATTCTTACTTGCCGGCTCCACTCTCGGCATGGGCCCTCGGACGAGGGTAAGATTTGAGTTTGGATCTTTGCACGGGGAATTCGAGTCTGTCCGCTTCCTTCGTTGCACCGATATTCGCATATCGACCTCGAAGGTCTCCCATTCCAGAGTATCTCCACGCGACGCGCGTAATTTCCTCCTTCGCTCTTCGTTTCCGGCTTTCTTGCTCCTATCCTCCGCGATAAGCCGAGGAGAAAGCGCGCGGCGCATCTAAAGTGGTGAATAAAAATGATCGCGCTGGGAACAATCGTTTTGCGACCACGATGTATTCCCCCGGCACTTCTTCGAAATAATATACGATGCGCGCCTGCCACGCGTATGGCGAAAACATTATTACGCGGAACACGCCCGATCGGTGTCTCCGGCGCGTTCGGTGCGCGCATAGGTGCACCAAATCGCGCGAAGCTCCTAAAAACGCAAAGCGGTAAAAGGGTAGGATGTAAAGAGGGCAGGAAGGGAGAGAGGCGGGAAGGCGTAGGATCGGAAAAAAATACGGTGCACGGCGGTGCACCGGAGGTTCCACGGTAGAGATTTCCAATTAGGGCGTGGCGAGGAACGCGTTAAAAGTACACAATAAAGGCGACCCGCGGCGTACGCGAGCGTGGTGACATTCGACGTTGGAGATCGGAGAATCGGGTCCGTTGCGCCGGGCGATCTACCCAAATCGAAAGAACGTTGGCTCTTTTAGGCGCGCGGCCTCCATTCTCGTCCGGGCCTCTTTTCTCTCTTCTCTCTCTCCTCTCTCTCTCCTCTCTCTCCTCTCTCTCCTCTCTCTCTCTCTCTCTCTCTCTCTCCTCTCTTCCCCGGCGATGCGATCGGATCGTGAGAAAAATCCGTTTGGTCGGTGCTCGCGTTCGCGGGGCCTATAATTTGCACTTCCGTTCTCATAGGAAGTCACAATGTGCCCCGAGTCGAAGACGGAGCCCTCCCGGCCCCCAGCGAACTCAGGTGTACCGCGATTCGATTCGAGCTAAGGGGGGTAATTCGACTCCCGGAGCAGGTGCCTCCGTTTGTTCCCCCGGGAACAATGGCTCGCGCGAGACCTTTTAGAGGCTGCGACGAGACGCCCTCGAAGTCGACTCCACGAGATCGCCCCTCGCGGAACTCGCCCCGCGGACCGGGCCCTCGCTCTCGATCTTTGTCTTCCGCGCTCTTTATGCCCTTCGGAAGAATCGAAGGGACTTCTTGCGCCTCGCCGAGAGAGCGATCTCAACGACTGTTTTCGGCTCTCAACGTACCGCTCCGCACGTGCTCGCTATTATGGCCCGTGGCCTCTTTGTCCGAGATTTCTCATTGCGACTTACCGGCCGGTAACATGCGTTTTTGGTATCCTACCGAGCGATTTCGAGCCCCTCCGTTCCCCTCGCTCCTTCCCGCAAATCGGACTTTTACCTTTTCTCTTCCACCATCGAGCCCAACGGCTTTGGACCGCTCGCTCGAACGAGGATGCGGACCGCGCTTTCCCACTTGGAGCGCGCGATCCTCCATCCTCGATACACCGCCGAGTCCGCCTCGTTTCTCTCCGCTCTCCGCTTACCCGCGCTGCGATCTTGCCAGCCTTTTACCTTTCTTCTCGACCAATTTGCCTCTCTCGCCGTCTCTTCCACTCGTCCACTCGCTCCTCCTCTCTTCGCTTCTCTCGTGCGAGCGGCTCGATCCCGGGGCCAGGCGACGACGTTGCGACGCGATACTCGATCGTTGGACTTTGGTGAGCTTCGACGAGAGTCCCTTCCTTTCCTCGGATCTTTCCTCGGAATTAGTTGGGTTGCATTTTGTAATGGGTACGCGCGTTATCGCTGTCCGGCGATTCGGCTGTCGGTCGGACTCTCGAAATGCGCGAGACGCATTGTCCATGGGAAGAGGATAATATTGTTCCAGGATGTTGTTCGAGGGGCGACAAAGCAACGGTTCCCCGTTCCCGCTCTCTCGAAAAATTCAATTTCTGCCCTTTGTGCTCTCCGCGTGGCCCGTTTCGCGCGCCTTTGCCCGACTCCCTTCGGCCGAGCCGAGTATATTAAATTCCACGATATACTTGTCAAGGCGTGGCGCTGGCCTGCCGTGCTGAAAACCCTTCGGGGACACCGCTGTCGCGCTCCATGGGACACCGTCGTTCTTACCCCCCCTATCTCCCTCCCCCTCCCTCCTTCCCTCCTGCCCTCCTGCCCTCCGTCCCTCCTACCCACCTACCCTCCTACCCTTCCTCTTGCGCCTCCGTGCTCTCCGCCTTATGGGGTGCAAAACCGAGCGTCCTGGCGCGCAACGCCTAATAACTCCGTATTAGCTTTGTCAGCGGCGATTTCAAAGGGATCCGGCTTAGCGGATCCTCTTTAAAAAGCCTTCCTTTTCTCGTCGTATTCGCGCTCCGCGCACGTGTTCCGTGCGAAGCGACGAGAGTCGGTTAACGCGCCGAACGGTCGCGCCATTTCTCTCCGAGCGCTTCCTCCTACCTAGGTTGGAGATCGAAGTTCGGTTAACGAATGTACGTACTTCTACGAGAGAGGGACTCCGATGGGGGTGAAGGGTACGTCCTCTCGATAGCGCCGATACAACGCGGAAACGATGGAGGATTGCGAACAGCGTAGGACGGTACGAATTCGTGGAATTTCGAAAGAAGCTACGCGTCCGGTATTCGAACCGAGAGAAGGAAGAGAGAGCGGGCCCGTTTGCCCCTTTACGTACCGCAGGAAAACGATGAAGAAGTACTGGAAAAATGCAGCGTCATCGATTTGGGAAATCGTCGTAGAAACATCCATCGACTTGGCGGTCGTAGCGTTGAGCGATCGGGAGACCCTTTGTCGGGGGTAGGATCGGTATATTTTGGTTTTCTCGAGAGGCCCGGCAACCGGGCGCGCTTGCGTTCGTTACCGCCCGGCAACCAAGTATCCTTCCGCGCCAAGAAAACGGTAAACGATTCTCGTTCTCCGGAGACTTTCGAAATTCCGCGGGGACCGGTACCAGGGCGTGGTCGCACCTCGAAACAAACCTTTTCCTCTCCTCGGCAACGGGTAAGGACGGAGAGTTTGCTCGAGGGAACCTTCCTGGGAGCGCTCGGCGTACGAATAGCGAGTATTGTTCGAGGCAGGGAAAATTTGTCATCGTGCGTCTCTTCGCGGCGGGCGTGGTCGATTCCTTTTGACGTGCCCCACGCTCCTCCTTCCTCCTCCTTTCGCGCTTTGCACGCGATGAAAAATAACGACGACGTCGAGCAGCATGGATTCGAGCAACAGGTAGCCAACCGTCGATGCCGCTTTGCAGTGAAATTTTCGGATGATTTATGAATCGCTCGGAAATGGAGATCCTTCCGCTCTTCCCGATTTCGCTCTTCGCCTTGCCAACCGGCATCCCGAAGCCGCGTTTATCCCGCCAGACGTGACCCGAATCGATCCACGACCTCGATGCCCCTTTCGATTCGCCGATCTACCACCACCGCGCGATCGGTCCCGTACTCCCAATAACTGCGCGACAGTGTTTCTCGCGTATGAATAGAGAACGCGTTTCGTCAAACCCGAAGCCGGACGAACGAGTATACGCGACTCGATTTTTTAAAGATATCGGTGGCTCCTTGGTTATTCCATACGGATGCGGATAAACGCCCTCTCTCTTCCTATCCATAAGAAAAAGTCCCTACGCCTATATCCCGAAGTGTATTCCTCGAAGTAGAAGTTGATTCTCGAAGCCGCATAACTTTGGCCTTTCGAGCGCGTTCGGACGAGCCATCCACGCGCGCAGAGCCGAGGGATGAGGGCTGGGGAGGGATGAGGGATGAGGGATGAGGGATGAGGGATGAGGGATGAGGGAGTGGCGAGGGGCGAGGGGCGAGGGGCGAGGGTCGAGGGGGAGGCCAGCGGGAACGGTGGCCATGCGGGACGACGGTAAAAGTAAAAATCGGTAAGATATGCGAGTAATAAAAGTGGACAATGGAGGGGCAAATTAATATTAAGCCGAGGCCGGGTGCCGGACGCGAAGCCCTTTGGGCCGCGCGCTCTCCGGATGGCAGCCTCTCTCGTATTCTCGAGAGGGGGCCAGGGCGAGGGCCAGGGGCGGGGGCAGGGGCGGGAGTGGGGGCGGGCGGGAGGGACAGCGAGTAGGGACAGTAATTTATCAACCGTAGATAGGAATCTCCACGGTCGCGTGCATCGAACGGGGAAAGTATCGTCCTCCCGTCCGAGGTCGCTATCCTGGATCCAGCGCGATCTCCCACCCTGCCCGCCGACCCTCCGCGCGACGATTTTCATTGTCCCTCGCCGAGTGGGAGTCCCGTGCCGTGGAAAAAGAGGCTCGCTTCCGGGGAAAAAGGATTGGCCGAGCGACTCGGGGGGGGCCTTCGGGGCGGGAGGGTCGCGCAGGTCGCGAGGGAAGGAGCGGCTGGCCGGACAAGAGTTTCTCGGCGGCGGTCGGCTCGGGCAAAAATGCCAGACATACCAGCGGGCGCGCGCCCAGACGCCGCCTGCTTCTTCGGGAAAAATAATGGGCAACTCCGGGGGGGAAAAAAATAGGATCGACCGGCCGTTCAAGGGGTTGAAACTCGACGAACGCGAAGCTACGAGCGGAGAGCGCGCCCTCGGCCGCTTCTGCCTCTGGGCTCGCCCTTCGACCCATTTTACGCGCTTTTCGCGTTCTCCTACTTTACCATCGGCGGTCGAAAGACGCGGCGAGTTCGCCAAGGGGAAACGTCCCGCCGCGCCGACGATATTACGATAAAGGGTTAATCGATGGGAGAACAACCGACGACGGAAGGGCCGAGAGTACGGGATCGCTCGTCGAGAGGGTTGAGAGTCGACGAACGAGGAGGTACGCTCGCCGAATACGCCCTCCTGCCCTACTTCGACACTGCCGCGAACCCCTCCTCGAGCCGTGCTCTTTGCCCCGGACGCTTTACGCGATGTTCGGCGACATCCGTTTCGTCCCGAAGGGGCTTATTTCGCGATTGGGAATCAAGAGACCGGAATAAAAACGCTACACCGATTTGAGGACGCCAAGATGGACGGATGGAACCGACCACTGTGCCGCGGAACGTCAACGACGAAGATCTTTCGTCGAACGTCCTTTTGGGCAAAGAAAAGAAAAAAAAGGGGGAACGATCGAAAATCGTTGGAAGCGTATACTCCTAGCTGGGAACGATAAACGTTGGCATCCCCATTCGCATAAATCGATGCGGAGTTTCCCCATCGAGTCGGAGTATCTCCTCCGCGCGTTCCCATTCCTTGGACGCGGCTAGCCCTTTATCGCGGTGGTCGCATCGAGGCTGACTCGCGCGCCGGAGAACCGTATCGTCCGGACGTTCTACCGGGCCGGGATACGTTATCTAGCGCGTTGAGATGGCACCGCGGCGGCACTCTTCGATAATAAATCGATGATTTATCGCTCGGCCGAGCAAGAAATAAGCCGCGTCGACGGCGAGGAGGGAGGTTGGCGCAGGGTTGTCGAGGGAGGAGGAGCGTGGACAGGGAGCGGAGGCAGAAGCTAGGAGGCGGCCACTCGGGAGGGCGAGGAGAGGAGAGCGGTCGGTTCGATCGCATAAATCTCGCGCATTCGGCGGCGTGCCGCGGCGTGACGGGTTCTAACGATATATTCTGATATAATTAAAACAATAAATAAGATGGCGTCCAGCCGCGAGCGGCGGGGGTCGGGCTCTAGCTCCGTTTCCCCCGCCTCCCTCCCCCCCCACCCTCCCACCCTCCCCGCCGCTGCGGCTTCCTTCGTGCTTTTTGGGAATTACGTCGGGCGCGCCACGACTCGCGTCCCGCGCCGCCCCTCCTCTCTCGAGGACGGCCCGGCCGTGCCCGACCGCCCGTAACGCACGGTGCAACCGATCCCCCTCGATTTTCACCCCCTTTCAGCCCCCGTGCCCGATCCCCCGGCCCGCGCCTTACCCACCGCACCCACCTCCCGAGCTCTCGTCCGCTTCGGAGAACCGCTCCTCCTCCTCCTCTTCGATCTTCCGCGCGATGGGATCTGGAAGAGCGCTCGTCGAAGGCGGATGGATGTCTGGAATCGGCGCGCAGGAGCGGAGCGTCCTTTGCTTTCCACGCGGTCGCTGGCTGCGCGTAGCCTACTCTAGACGCTCATCGCGTTTCCTCGAAGAACGACCGTGGATACGTCCGGGCGCGATATCGCCGCGCCGAGGACGGAGGAGGAAGCGAAAAGGGACGGACGAGTCGAACGGACGTCGAGCCGTGGAACGCCACCTTCCCGTTATCCGCAAGACTCGCGTTGGCGGTTATGCACGAGCGGTATTTTGGTTCGGAGCGCCTCCTCTCGCGCTCGCATCGCCGAGGGGAGTTGGTCTCGTGATAATTGACGGGTCGACTTCTTCGGCAGTTCGCGGGTTATAAGCGTGACCGAGGGCGTGGCGTGGCTTAATTACCGCTTAAACGGGAGTCCTCTCCGCCTACCAAAGTATAACCCATCATAATCCTCGGGGGCTCCTTCGCTCTCGACCCATTACCCTCGAGCGTATTATAGTCGCGGTGGTTGGCCCCTGGTAAGGCGGGTTGGCCACTGGTAAATTACACGTTTGTTTCGACTCGACCCTCTTCCCACGCCCGCTCCTCGATACGCCCGTTATTTATCGCCTTCGCCGTACGAACGGAGAGAGGAGCCGAGTTCGCGTCCTTTCGTATTTCCAAATCAATATTGCCGATTAACCTGCGCGACCGCCTTCCTCGATCGCTCCCCGCCTCACAGAGGGCCAAGGAGGACGCGACGTAGCTCCTCGACGCAACCATGCAAATTCCTTCGACTCGTCCTCGTTTCTCCAGCCCTCCGCGGACGATGCGATTTCGATTGGGAACGGCTCGTAAACCGGAAACTCCTCGCCGTCTCGTCAAAGTCCCTCGTTATCCGAAATATTTGACAATTTGGGGGAAATCGAGAGGTTGCGCGAGGCGAGGCAAAGGAGCCGGGGCGAGATTGCCGTGGAGAATGTTTGCTCGCAACGGTTATTGGAACGTCTTCATCGCGGAGAAATGGTCGGCGGTTGGACGTGCGGCGATCGACGATTAGGTATCCGAGCGAGGCATCGGGATAACGAGCGTGTCTCCATTCGCGAGTTATATTTCTCGAGCTCGTTACCCGCGCCTCCGCTTTCCCCGCCCCGTTCTGGAATCACCGTAATTTCTTCTCGGAAGCAATTTTCTCCTTGGTCCAGCGCCTACGGCCAGCCCTCCCCGAACCTTCCGACGGGGAAGACGTCGCCTCGCCTCGTTTGGACCCATTGTTTTCCACGACGTACCTGCGATTCTACGCTCCTCGGAGCTATCGACGGCCAAAGTAAACGATCCGTCTCACGGTGCTTCTCCACGCCCTGCGATTCGTGGCGAGATTTCCGCACGATCATCCCTCCTCGTCTTCGCGATTTTTCGGCTCTCGACACCTCTCCGGCTCCTCCGACGCCCGGTGCCTCTCGAGTTACTTCGGGGACCGTTGGCACGTTCGATCCGGGAGATCGGCCGAGTGCGCGGGGTGCGCTCGAAAAATGAGAGAGGTCCTTCGAAGCGCGCCCTCTTCGACGCCCCTTCGGCCGCTCTTCTGTCCGTTCTACCGTACGAAAGGACTCGGGCCTCGAGGCGATCGCCGGTTGGCGAGAGATATTGCATAATTCATAACCAGCGTGAATACGAGGACGGCGCGCTGTTCTCGGTAATTTTGTTTCCAAAACAGAGGAGTTTTTCGAGGGAATTCGGCGCGCACATGCGGGCTCCCTCGGTCCCCCATGAATCGAGGAATCGGCCCCGCCTGCCGGGAGCGCGGCCTCGATGAACCGCTCGGCCCAATCGAGCGGTAATCGAGTACACGCCGGCAAACTCGATAAGCCCAAGATAACCGCCTTATCTAGATCTCGTGAATTAGGCGGATTGTACGAGGCTCGTTTTCTCCCGAGCCTTCGGCTCGAGGCAATTAGCGCTCCTCGCTCAAGGCCCTCCGAGTGTCCGCGCGTAGCGACGCGAAACGCGACCGAATCGACCGAAAGCCCCTCTCCCCGCGTCGGAGTAATCGCCCTCGGATCATCGATGCTGCGCCCAAACGCGCTCCTACTCGCCACGCACCGACGACAACGCGCTGCCTCTCTTTGACGAGGGAGACGCCGACGAGCGTCGAAGCGATCGATGGCGACCGGTAGAGAATGGAGCGAAGGTACCTTGTTTCGGAGCCTATCCTTCGAGCGATGCTCGGGTAGCGAAGCGAGGCGCGGGCCAGTTTTAATCTCGAGTTCGCGCCAGCTTCGGCGGGAGCGGGAGGGAGGAGAGGACTCCCGTTTCGCGCCTTTGACGCCTAATTCGGTAAAGCCCTCGAGGGGGTGGAACCTCTCTTAACCCTATTAGCGCGAACTTTGCGACTAGCAAAACGAAGTTCGCGCCAGGCCGAAGGTAAGCGCTTAATCTCGAAAAAGCCGCCGCCGTCCCGAGGCAACGCGTTTTTAATTACGGAGCAATTAAAGGAGGCGACTTTTCTTCGACCCTCATCCTTCTTCCCGCCACCCTACCCCGCGCCACACCGATCTCCTCTGGTTCGCCCCGAGTAATACGCGTTGAACGATGAATCGATAAAGCCGGCGCGCCACCGTCTTGTTAATTTCGAAAATATACGCCCGTATCGAGGTTGTCCAGGGATAATAAGTCCGTAATTAAAGAAGAATCCGTGACTCGCACCGGGAAACACGCTTCGCGTGGTTTTGAATCGTCGGTGTGATATTACAGGTCGCATGCGCCGGCACTAAATTAAATTACGCTCCTCCTTTTGCTCGGCGCAGCTCCGCTAGAGACGTAAAAACCCGTTTATCGGCCGTTTCCTTCCCGACCTGTCTCTCGGACATCGACGAATCGACTCGTTCGCGTGGATAATATTTATCGAGCTACCCTCGGTGCGGCCGCGTTTAGCCCTTGCGCCCTCTCACACGAGTCGCGCCGCTCGTCCTTTTTCGCGTTCTCCCTCGATACGCCCGTCTCTTGCCGCTCGAAAAGCGTGCCACGCCCCGCGCCTTTGGCCACCCGAGCGTCGCACCGGCCGCGATTCGCGATCTCGATCCTTCGAGGGGCGTCGAGGGAGGAGGAGGAGGCACGAAAAAACTCGCGCGAATGTCTTCGAATTTACGCCAGCCCGTTTTTTGCCGGGCCGCTAAAGCGGCCCCGCGAGGATTCGAAGGTCGGGTAGGAGCGCAGATCGGGGCGCGAAGGAGCTCGCTCGCTCTCGGTGCGGCGGTTGGTCGGCGCGGACCGAAAGGCGCGGGTAGGTACGCGCGCGGGAAGGAATCGAAGGAGCGGGTCGGAGGTATGCGAGAGTAACGCGGGGATCCGCGTGGCCCGAGCGCACATGCGCGAGCCTAAGCTCGGCTTAGACGGATCGCCCAGCGGGTGCCTAAGCGTCGCGATGCGATCGCAACGGTAGCCGCATATCCGCGATATCCACTTCCCGTTCTCGACCTGTTAAACCGTATAAAAGTATTATAATTTACCGAGGTGCCGCGGGACGACTCGGGATCTCGCAATCGGGAGGATCGACGCGATTCGAGATCGAAGATCGCGCGAGCGTCGCCGTCGGTCGCGCGATGCACGCCCCTCGACCGCCCCCGAGGGATGAGTCGAGCGACTCCTGGAAATCGATCCAGCTCGAAGGACCGTTCTCGAGCGTTTACCTACGAGTTTACCCTTTAAGACGACGCCCATCGGATCGTAACTCGCACTTTGATCCGGCTCGGGAGTAACGTCGATCGAAGGTGGAGCGAAGGGACGGTCGCTTCGGAGGAAATCGCGCGAACGAAGCTGCTCGATGAAACGTTACGCCGTCGGTCGTGGAGCGATAACGGCCTATCTGCCGGTTATCGCATCTTGGACATCCAACGATCGATATTACCGTTAGCCGCATCGCTTAGGTTGCCCTTGCGGAAAAGGTTCGACGTCCGCGACGTTTCTGCGAGGATCCCGATAAATCGCCAGATCGAGGCGTCGGATGCTCGAGCCTATTCCATCGCGGAAATCGGCCGCGCGCTTTCCTCTCTCCGACCGTACTTTTTCGCGGTAGCCTCGCTTTCTGGAAGGCGACTCGACGATATACGCCTCCACCAGCGCGGTCGGTGTGGATGAACGAAGGGAAGGGGACGAACTCGGCGAAGCGAGCCGTGCTCCTTTCGGAGAGAAGGAGCGAGGGAGAGAGGGTGTGGGGGGTAATTGGGAGAAAATCGGGAGGCAAAAAGTCCGATTGGCGAGGCGTCATCGCGGGCCGACGGCGCGCCAGGGAAAATGAGTCGTCGAGCCTCGTAAGTTCGTTAGAGCGCGGACGTATGCCGGCCGCGATTATAAATTCAAGTTGAAACTTATAATCGTGTTTGTTTTAATTAGAACCGCAGCGTGCGCCGGGCTCGTTTAAGACTCGAAGTTTACCCTTTTCCCCTTTGCCCCTCTCCGGCCCGCCCCCTCCCCCGCCCCCACCGCCGCCCCTCCCGGGCCGGCCGCCGCGGGAAGCGCTCCCGACTGCCGTTAATTATAACGTGAGGCATTAGTACGTTAATGAACCGTTATTTATCGGCGCGCGGGCGCGCGAGTGCGGCATTTATTCCCCGCATTTTCCACCGCGCCTTTTCTACCTCCTAAATCAGCCGACGTTCTGCCTCGAGGAAGCGACCCGTGCAGCCCGCGTAAATAAACGCCCGTGGATGCTCCTTTCCGGGCTACGGTAGGATGCGATACGATACGAGGCGTAAACCGTTTAGATTCCTGCACGAAACCCGCCACTTTTAACCTCGCCGGTCGAGGCGTCCCTCGTGTATTCGCCATTGTCCTTGGCCAAAGACGAATCCGCGTCGACGCGTTCGAAGCCGAACGCTCGCTGCGCCTATATTTCAACCAGGAATATCGTTACTCGTAAGGATGAAAGTACGCTCACGAGAGACGGGCGCGAGAGCGAGTCGGCGAGCGAAGCGGACATTGATTTGCCCAAGGAGGAGAGAGAGAGAGAGCGATTCCGTTCCAAAATGCGAGGACGTTTAGTATGGACGTTTCAAAACGTTCCATACCAAAATACGACTAACCTGTCGTCGATGAAGGATGATCGAGGCGGCGCGTAACGCGTCGAGCGTAAGTTCTTCGAAGAGCTCGGAGAAGGAGGAATAGGCCGTTTTCGACCTTTCGATCCTTCACGGGCGTCCACGGGGAATCCTTGGACGGGTAATCCTCCGGAGATGCGATAATCGGTGAAGTCCGTTATCGTCGACGGGAATGACGCGTACGTTCACGGGCCGCTTCTCTCGGTGCTCGCGCTCGAGAAGAGCGCCCAGCCAGCCGGGCGTAAGGTCGGCCAGATTTAACGCGGATAGATTTCAAATCGCGGCAAATCCCATCTCGTCCGTCGCTCGCTCCGAATCACGCATTATTCCGATCCACGGAGAGTGGTTGGGGATGAAAGGAACCCTTTGGATCGCGACCCTGCGACACTGGGCGCTCAACGTCACTTTGGATACGGAGGCAAAATGGTGTGTAATCGGGCAGCGGATTACGATCGTACTATTTTCGAAGGACCTCGTGGACTAATCGGACCCGCGTGGCTCTTTCCTTTCCATTCAGGGTCGAACCTACTCCCACCGCATCTGCCGGACGCGTTTATCAGATTTTCCTCCCTGTCGGTGCTCGACGTTTATCTTTGTTCGAGATTTACCGCCGCGAACCTTCGGAGTGCGAATTACGAAATTAATTCTTAGATGGAAATGGAGCGCGTTGATCGAAGGTAATCTTCTTGACCTATATATTGCGCGACGATTAAATCCCACGTTCAAGGATAATATTTATCGCTCGAGCCGGCACGACAGATTTATGTCGATTTAAAGTCCGTCGTGACGATGGATTTGAGTAAAAGCGTGAATGAAAGTACATGGTTCGCGTTGACGGAACGTCGTTGAAATTGATCGACCGATCGATCGCTCTGAATCTTATAGCGGAGAGTATAGGGTTTTAAACGAATAAAAATATTTGACGTCGTCTTTGCTATGTAGGTCGATATGTACGGTGTCATCGAATAACCATCCGGTTGAGAAATTGACGAAACGGCACTGGCGCCTGTCCGAGGACAACCCGTATCGCTCGCTGGTTGCGTTCCAAGCTACGCAGTACTCGGTTCCGTAGCACAGCGCCGGTGACCGACCGTAGATGAGACTTTGATCGTACCGTCCGACTAGAAAATTCGGTGAATTACGCGATCCGATGTACGGTAAATAATCGACGGATGGTACGAGACGAGCACGATTAGTGTCGAACGATGTTCGTTAGATGGGTGTATAGTCAAGGCAATATACACTTTCATATATTACCAAACAACCATCGATTTTTTTGCGATACACGCCGCAGCCTAGCTCACTTATCTTTTGGAAACAAATTGCTTTGGTGACGCATTCAAATCGTCTATGTACCGGGGCGTTTATCGACCCGTCCCAACTTTGCGCTACGATCGCAAAAGTGAGGATAATCTATCGGTGATCTACGAAGTGCCAATGAACGCATATGGCGTTGTGCCTTGTAATTAATTTGGAATAAACGTCAATGTTCGTCGATGTTTGCAGAAATACCGAATGATTTCGAGCGGTGATGGGGAAGGAAAAAATTGGACATCCGATACGGAGGGACGCGTCGAACGCGGTGGATCGGGGAGAATAACGATCTTTTCGAATTTGCACTGTTAATACATAATTTATTTGTCAACACGAATTTTCCATAAATATATCATATATCAATATTCACCATATATTTTTTTACCTGCATATATCTCCGTTACAGCACGCTATTAATGTAATCTTCGTACGTTTCTCTCAACATAGTTTTTGTACCACTCCGAGCTGCGCTTACGAACTCACGACGTGCCCTTTCCGCTATCTCGTTTTGCGGTTACGCACTTTTGCAGATTGAAAGTAGCTCCGAGGCAAGCGTGGATCGGTCTCTTGTACCGGAATATTAACGGTGAATTCCATTGGGATGTAAAATGTACTCGCGACTTGCGTCGCTTCGCGGATCGATATGTTCGGATATGTTTCGTTGAACGCGTTTCTATTGTCGCCGATTATTTTATTTTGCATCTTTGCACGATTCGACTCGCGTAATACCTCGTAGTTGGACACTTCAATTTTGTTGCGGCTACGGTCAATCTGCAAATATCTATTTAAGCCATCTACGAGGTTGTGCGCGGATAATTGAGTTTCACGGCCAAAGAAGCGGGAATTACTGCGAATTCGAATAGAACGAGAGCGTATTCGCTGTTCGGCGAAAATGATGATTAGGGCAAAATCTAAATGGGCAGCACTTACGTTCGCCAATCTGCTCGAAGTGTCTAGTTTGATCGGGCAAAAGGGATACGTCGGAAAGTGCACGGTGTAAACCTTTCTCGTGGAAAGTATCGTCTCGTGCGTTCGGGCAATTCTCGATTCCATAAATTCTTGGACTTTACGCTAATCATGGTACCGTACGCGTATACGCGTTAAGCGTACACGCGCGCATGGATACTTAACGACATATACCCCTACAGGGCATACTACGACTCTCGGCCAGCAAGAGCGAGTTTTCACCTTACGCCGCGTTTTCCAATCTACTTTTAGACTCGTGGATAGTTAACAGCAATTTACGCGGGCGTATGCAACGATCTCTCGTAGCATCCGCGTCAGAGGCCAGACAGTCATTTTTGATATTACACTAATCAATGGGAAAGGCAGTGCAAGCGTCGAAACTACCGCGTTGTCTCGAAGCTCGAAGTCGCATCGACCTGCTTCCTTCCGCCCGCCACTCTTACAAACTGGCGGCCACGAAAAACTCTCCAACGAAAACGAAGAGGACTCGAGTCGCGTTCGACGTCATTGGCTCGAGCCCGAAACCAGCTTCGAGACAACTTTACTACTTCTTACGATACACATTAGCATTAACTTTCGTACGCGTAACGAAACACATCGACACTTTAGCCTCGCGAGTCTAGATAAGTTTGATGGAGGAACGATCGAAGAATCGAGATGCGATCAAATCTGCAGGCTTCCGTCAATGGCAAAAAGGAATCGTTGCGCGGTCAAGCGCACGCGTGGTTCGGTGAAAAAAAAAAATACCCGAGGTAAGGAAATAAAATGATATCGACGCAAAATGATTTGAAATCTCTCTCGAACGAAACTCGATTCTTCGCGCAAAGTAAAGCAGCGCCAAACTCGCGTCCAGATGTATCGCGAAACGAAATTGACCAGGATATCTCGCATTTGTTTGCTAGACGTGGAAACATCCGAGTGTTATTCTCTCAAATCGCGCGTAACTGCCGATGGATTGAAAAACGAAAGTAAGATGCGGCAAGAAGGCGGACAGGCGTGAGGCGCGCTAACGCGCTATCGGACAAAAATGGCGAAAGGTGAGATTACGAAAGCACGTCTAACGATCGATAGCGAAGACTGTCCTTATCCCTTTTAACATTAATTACGATCTAACGGTACAACATTGCCTAAGTCTATGTACCGATCACAGCGACACATGACGCGAACGCGTGAGCGTACCTACGTTTATAGCCAACCTCAGCTATACGGAGCGAGTCGAAAGGTCGATCGCAAAGCGCGAGTGCCGCGAGAAGGGCTGGCTCGTGGAAACTTTTGAAGGGGAAGACGTGCTTTCTCACGCAATCCCAAGTCGGCGCAACGGATTTTGAACGCGAGGACCGAGATCACGGACGTAATAGGGCGTAACCGGAGAAATCGTAATCTCGTCGCTTCTCCACGCTCCAACTTCGAATGTTGCTCGTACGTTGGATAAGTCAAGGGTTTCACGCGCTTAAATCACGCGCTACGGTCCGTTGGATCGAAATATTCGCGCCAACTTGGAATCGCGTCGCGAAACACGGATGCTCCCTCGAAAGTCCCTCTCCGCCCTTCGAGTTTGCGACGAACCTTTCGAAGGACCGAAATATACTCGGCGCACGAACATTGGCTTACGACTATTTTCCGCGACACGGTCGGCCGGCACTCGGCGGTCAGGGCGGCCGCCGACCATGGCGCTCTATAAACCACTTTATAAAGGTCGACGCTCGATTACAGGCCCTCTGGAAACGCGCGTAATTCCATGGATCGTTTCCAGAGGCGACGCGCCAGCATCGACCATTGATTGTACGATTAGGATTTCTGCCGGGCACGGCGAGCGATCACACACGGAACCTCTCCCCCCCTCTTCCATTCCATCGCGTATTTCCCAGTCACGTCGGAGGGTACATCGGCGTCGATCAGCGCCCGGACACCCAGCAAATTCATACGCACGAGTACTTGGTCAAACACCGTGCGAGGGCATGTTTTTCCCGTTATCGTAGTCGCTTCATCGCCACTACTTTCTCGATAAACATCGCCGATATTGGCGCAACGTTTGCAAAGCAGCGTAATACGCCGATGCGGTAAAAGACTTCGTGGAAAATATTTGGCCAACAGGCAGGAACGATGGCGCGTTTACGGCGATCTTGTTCGACGTGCAAACACGTCGAGCGATTTGGCGAATGGTGGACCGTGCCAATCGAAACTAGCGGTGGAATAAAAGGCAATGGGGAGGAAAGTGGGGGGGGGGGTGGGAGACGGAGCGCGTAAACGCACTATCGAACGCGATATCGATCTTCCGCGTACGCCTATCGCGATTCCAGCGAGGCGTCTCCACGAAGGGCGCGCCGCTGGGTTTAGCGCGGTGGCTCGGGAAGGCTCCTTGGAGAAGCCCAAGCAGGTTCCTTGGAAAGGGCCAAATAAATCCCGGGCGAGGATCGAGGATGCCCGAGCGCTGCTCCTCGCTCGGACGCATCGGACACGACACCGGCGACGAGGCCATCGATTCGACGAGGGAGCTCGCAACGATCCTCGTCCGAAAGGAGTACCCGACAATTATAACGACGTTACGTACACGAATCTA
The DNA here is from genome assembly GCA_038496175.1 of Ampulex compressa. Classification (NCBI taxonomy): domain Eukaryota; kingdom Metazoa; phylum Arthropoda; class Insecta; order Hymenoptera; family Ampulicidae; genus Ampulex; species Ampulex compressa. Next base: position 1,839 of record JBCFXI010001555.1, on the reverse strand, counting down.
GCTTACGGTATACCTAACCAATGTTCAACGGATCGACGCGATCCGCGCGCCCGTCTACGATGACTCCGCGTCATTGCCCGACAGATCGACCGCCGGAGTAAATATGTCCTAAAGTATATTCGCCAACACCGACGGTACGCCAAAGAAGCCAGAGCGATCGTAGCGCGTGGAAGCGTGAAATGCCGGTACGGGATAGGCGTCGATAGCTTTGAGTTATCCCGCGTGACCTTCCGTCCTTATCCAGAAAGTATTCTACTCGTAAGGTATTCGCCTGTGTCCTTAAAATGGCTCAGCTCCCCGCCAATGTCTCGTTGCTCTCGACGAGGACGGAGGGTGGACTCCGCGATGAGCGCTGTACGGTGTGTACGGCGAGCGACGCGCGAACGCATCGCGAGCGTCTTACGACTAATTTACCTTCCTCCAGATCCTTATAACAACGCTATTATTCTATATCGACCTGCAAGCTCGGTAACGATTGTACAAGTATGCCGACCGTCCATCCTTCCTTCCCGCATAGACGCGCCCCGCGATTCGCCAGAGGCCAACCATGGAAGTCGTCCTTTCCTCCTTTTCCCTTAAGACTAACGGCTGGCCAGCGTCGCTCGCATTCCGGCCTAGGAGCTTTCGAGCGGACGAGGAGCCATCGGCTCGGAACGTGAGCGCGGGCACCACTTTGCCGAGATACTCGATTAAACTACGTCCTTAGCTTCGGTAATTCTGCCTCGAGAATACGATTTATCACGTGGACACGTCTTATGGTACTCGCTATTTGACATTGACTTCACAGGAGTGATTATGCGAATCGGTAGCATCTTTTAGAAGGAATACCACTCTCGGGGATACCTGTATTTTGTGCACGACGCTCGAACATCGCCTTCGAGCGAAGCTTTTCGTACGTCGTACCTCGTTTGCGGCGCAGCGTGGAACCCTGGCCACTATCCAGTTAAACGATATCCGTCTCCTTGGTCGATCAACGGTATCTGGCCAAATATCGATTGGACGAGAAAATAGTGAATCTTTTCCTGCGCGACGCGCCGAGGAACGTCCGACGAAAAAGCTTCCTCGAGAACCATGTCGAGTTACCAACCTTTCATCCCCGGTTTGAGCCTCAGAAATTCAGCGTTCTCGCTCCTAAATTGACTACAAGTATTGACCCGTCATCCTTTGAATGCAAAACCGTTTTCTAGGATTAATCGTAAACCTAACGTCGGTTTGACGGCCAAAAACTCGCAAAGCGCCTTTGTTTTAATACGTTTTATCTCTCGGTACACCGTTTACGCTATTTCGGGTTAAGCCAGAAGCCCTCGGATTTCGAGATGTTCGTCTCGGGAGATTATCTTCGATGGTTAATCGCGATCCGTGCCGCCAACAACTTCGTTTCGAACTAAGGCTCGATTTTGCATAGTGTAAAAGATCGATCCTCGACCGGAACAAATTCGTTCTGTTTTGAACGGAGAACACATTTCGCGACAAGCCCTATCATCGGCTTATACGACTTCTACGGAACGCTAAAAAAAATTGGATTTTCTTGCAACGGTTAGGCAAAGACACTCGTGACGAACTCTGCGGCTACCTTCTACGCTCTTTCTTATTCCCTCTCGGCGCGATTGTTTATTCAAAAGTTGTCGCGTAAAAAAATATACAAGCCTTCCTTGCGAGATATCTAAAAGGAAAACGCTCGTACGCTTCTCCGTTTCTCCTTGGCACCCAAATCGGAAATAAACGCAATGCGCAACATTCGTCTTTCTTAAAATACTCTGACTTATATTATTTTTCTTCGTAAAGTTTACCGTAGTAGGTATATATATATATATGTATATATGTATATATGTATATATG